>JUFY01032246.1:8158-46067 GCA_001855655.1 Leptopilina clavipes
TAAAATTTTTAAATCCTTTTTGTTGAATCAAAATTAAAATATTTTTACTGTGTGAATAGAACTAAATATGAAGTAAGTGATTATGCTATTTTATATTATTTTATATAAAATTATTATGAAATTTTTTTAATTCTAAAAAATTAAAAATATTATATTTTAAATCAGACATTTAGTCATTTAATCACTAATTTAGTCCTTTAGCCAGTCATTATTTGAATCGAATAAATTTTTGTTCAATATTTTTTTTAGCTTCTTCAGTGAAGAAGCTTTTGATCAGAGAAAAAATAAAGATAAAGATAGAAACAAGGTTCATCATTTTTGTTAATCATAACAAAGATTATATATCAAAAAACGAAGAGAAAAAAATAAAATTTCGTTGAATTTAAAATTTTTAAATTTAAAATTGACTAAAATGGCTAATTTACTTTTACCGTATAATATTCATGGTTTGTTGTGAGTTGTACCTATACACTGTATATTAAAAATCATGTTCTGGGAACAAGTTACATATAAACGGTGCATCGATCTCGACATCAAGAAGCGTATACAGGTAGAGAGCATCATCCAAAGAGTGATGCATATTATTATCGAACCTTTGCAGCTAATGATGGTCCGATCATCTTTCTTATTTACGAGCGAGCACTCCGCTGCTCACAAAGTCGCAAAACGGTCTTAGTAATTAATTTAACTCGCGCTCTCGCAGTCTCTTGCGCGCGTTCCTATCTCTCCCTTATTGCAAAAGATAGGGTAAAAACGTCGCTTCTTCCTGACTTTCAAATGATGAATTGTCTTGACCTTAGAATTTATCACCCAACGTGAGGTTATTAATTTTTTTTCCACATTTATCGTTTCTTGAAAAACAGAGAAAAAAAAGTCATATTTCGACCATTTGTAAATACATTTTTTTTCCTATACTTGTTCAAAGTGATAAAATCTAGGGCTTAGGGTGATTATTTAAACTAAGAGTTGGAGAAATGGATTAAAGTACTGTTTACCGACTTAAGGAGAATATTAGGGCAGCTAAAACAAGGCACATTAGTGAAAACTTAACTTGCTTCAAACTCTGAAGAAGATTTTCTGCTCCCTTCTCTCTTTATAACATCAGACGGTCGCGTAATGAGTTACCAACATAAAAGCCACGGAGTTACCATTTAATTGTGGTTAATTTTACGTCTTTGAGACAACTCCCGAGAAAACTGCTGACACGAGACCACAATATGAAATTATTATCTCAAGGCAAATAATATAAATATGCTTTAAATTTCATTCGCAAAACAAAAAATTAATTATTATATTTCTTTTTGGAATAAATTTTTTAAAAATTTACCTAACAACAAAATTTTCTAATTAATTCGATTTCTAATAAATGGTAAATTTTACCAAATTTTTAATTTGGTAAATTAATTAATTATTCTTTTTGGAACATATTTTTAAATAGTTACCTAATTCGATTCCAAATAAATTGAAATTTAATTATTAATAATTTTAAGAAAACAATTGAAATATTTTATCGAAGAAAATATATCAAAACTTGAGTGAAAGTTATCTCATTGCAATGAAAGTTTCGATGAATGTGACACGTAGTGTTATAACTATAAGAGAGAGAGAGAGAGAGAAAGATGTGACAGAACGACTCCCATAGGAGTGATTTCGTAATGAAGACCCCCTTATTTCCTGCCGTCTTTTGGACACCCTTTTCCGTTCTCAACGTTGTTCGAGATTAGGCCAAGTCCTTTACCGACTTCCGCAAAGAGACTCTGATCCCTCAGGATGCTCTTCTGACATCTACAAATCTTTATGCAACCTTCGACCTTAATATTAAAGTTACTCGCGCACTAAGTATTTTCTAAAAGCTACTTTAAGTAATCAAAATGTATGAAACTTTTGTTCCATTAGAAAGCTTAATTAATTAATTAATTATTATTATTAATTATTAATAATAAAAAAATATATTTTTCCCCTAATAATAATTATTTATTTTTTCAGGTAAGGCTCATTTTACTGACTGTCAATCGGTAAGTTAAGATGATATTAAAAATAAATTCATAAATTTAACAATCCAATTTCCAAACGGCAATTGTCTTATGTACGTTAATTGTAATTTAACGGAGTGAAAAAAGAATTCAGCAAATTAATCACTGATTATATAACAGAAAATAAAATTCCAATTTTAAAGGAATTGTCAAAATTTTGTGATTCTTTTCGACATAAATAGTGTTTGAAGGCTTATAAATATTTAAACACATATGAGAGCGAAAATGGACATTAGACAGCCGGACAGACGGACGGACATACGTTGTGCCGCCCCTGTAATCATGCTATTTTCTCACCGCTCTGATGCTGATGATGCCTACCTCGCGCATATAACCTCATCCATTGGAGGGGCATAGACTCAGGTTTGCTTGTGAGTAGAAAATAAGTATAGAAAATGATGGACGCTCCGAGTAATTCCCTTTAATAATTGAAATATACCCGAGAGAAAGAGAGAGAGAGAGAGAGAAAGAGAGTAATGGAAAGAGGAGAGATGTGCGCAAAACCGCGGCACATCATAAACAATATTCCTCTGCATTAATATCAACATTAACATACCTCGCACAACTTTATTTCCTCCCTCACTTTTCCTCTATATTAGCTGCAAATTTCAAATATTTTCAAAATACTTTTAAAAAATTATCAACTATTCCCTCTTTTTTGTATTCTCAATTATCCCTTTTATTTTCTCAACTATCCCCCTTTTTTATTCTCAATTTCATTCAGGAGCAAATTTCCACTCCTGGGAAAAATTTAAAGAGACTAGAAATGTTATATAACTTGAATGTACCACAAAACTACAGAACTATTACTATCGAAACGTCGCAATTTTAACTTTGACAAATATATTTTAAATAATGACCCAACTCTTGTGTTATTCTTTATTAATCACCTTCCAAGGATCGAATTTTAATATGAATCTGTTATATAACAGTTCACATACATTTTTAAAAATTTATATATCAAGTATGTAACTTTTCCTAATAAATAAATAAATAAAAATAAAGTTTTGTTACAATAACGTTACAGTTATATAAATATTACTAAAAGAAAGGTGTTGGTACAAAAATTCCCTGAGGCAGAACAGAAGAAAAAAGTAACAGTAAAAAATTGTTAGATAAGTTATGTAACAATTTTATAACAATCGTGTAAAATACGTATCATCGGGTATTTTACTTTGAAACAGACTTTTACTTTACCAGGGCAAAAATAAAGGGACATTGTAATATTAATTTCTGTTCTCAGACGCAGATGTGTATAAGTGGTTAGTGTCAGATTTTTGATTTGCCCTCTCACTTAGTTGCCAAATTACGGTGCAAGACAACGCGACGCAATTAGATACCTGGTGGATGCGACGTTGTCCATCCGCATAAAAGTGCATTATATATATAAAAGCGCTCTCTCTCTCTCTCTCTCTCTCTCCTCCTTTCTCTCTCTCTTTCTCTCTTATACACTTTTAAGGGAGACGTGTAATTTGGCCCCATAAAATAACGGGCTTCCCCCCATGTACTTTGCGGTTAGTGTGGTACGCGGCATGATCGAAAGCAACGCGCGATTGCGCGTGTGTAATTTCTTTCATCTGCCTCGCCTACCCTACGAAATTTAATTATTTGATAATAATTTCAAACGCGCACCTATTATCATACACGATACTTCTTCGAACGCCTATATATATATATACCTACAATAAATATATTTATACATTTATATATACTTGTTGAATTACCGCACTTAATTATCGTCATTTCTAAATCACGAATTAAATAAAAATGTTACTTAAAAATTTTGTTAAATTTAATTCCAAACTGATAATTCGGATCCCATGTAGAAATCGTCAGGTAAATAAAAATAATAGAAAATCCGCTAAATATGGAATTTCGGCAAAATTACCTAAAATTAGGTTCCATCAATTCAGCTAGGTAAATAATTAATTTATCTTTTTCACTTTGTATAGGAAAATTGCAGCATTTTTCTGTTTCGCAAAGCGCAAAAATGTATATATATATATGAAAATTTTGTAAATTGAAATGAAATCTTTTGATTTCTTCAGCAACAAGTGATCCATCATCCATATAGAATGGAAAGAATTTTTCTCTCTAAGGTGTTACATAACAATGATTCAAAGGGGATAATAACAATATCATCTCTTCCACTGTTTGAAACTGCCTATTACAATAATAAACCATATACGATCCTTATATACCGCAATCTACATACCAATATCCACATATAATCCTACATCTTATCGTATATGCACACATATATATATAGATAAAAATGGAAAAAATCTCTCGAGAAATTTACCCTCGCGCCAAACTCACGTAATATTACTATATAACATAATCACATATCTAAATTATCATCACAGAATTTCGTAATAAGCGGAAAAGGAGAATTCAAAATGAAGAGGAAAGAAAGAAAGAAAAAGAGGAATGAAGGGAAAGAAGATGCTGGTTAACTTTAGGGGTGGGAAATAGAAGGGTGACAAAAGCTCTCCCAGTGCTCGAGGCTTTTCTTATTAAGTTCACATTTTTTCGCAAAGTGGCGCGGCGGACGTCTCGTTCCTGGAATACCAATGAACCTCTTCCTCCTCACAATTCGCGACGTTAGCCAAGAGAGGATAAGTTTGCTAGACGAGCACCAGAGAGGAAGAAGAAAAGAAAATGAAGTAAGAATGAGAAGGGGAAAAAAAGGAAGAGCGAGGTTTGATATTGAGCAAAGATCAAAAATCAAAAAAAGATTTTACTGACCAGGGTTATATATCCCCACCTGTATTGCTTCATATTCGACATAAACTGCAAAGCATTCTAGCAAGTCAGTCGTATTCCTACCTTTGTAACTATATTATTACTCTTGATAATAAATTGTCACTCACAGAAGTGTATAAAAGAAGTATAAAAGTAAAGTGTGTCTTATTAATCAATTAGATCGTAACACCAGTGATGATAATGCTTTTTTTGTTTTTTTTAAATCAAAAATGGAGAAATTTTGTCGCACTTTGTCATCAAGAAGTGCGCGCACTGTTTATACGCATCACAAGAAGTTTTGGTGCAAGAGGGAACCCAGCTGGCTATGTCTTGTCGTAGGCATTAATCATCCAAGTATCTAAATGACGGGATTCCGATGTATTACCATATAAATGACATCATATTTCTGGTCAGGGTTTGTCGGGTCCCCCCCGCGTGATGTATGGAGAGACGGCATATTGGCGCGCGGGGCCTCTAACAATCCCTATCGTTCACTTTTCGACTCAATCACTATTATCGCATTAACGATTTTTCCAACAACAAAAAAAAAAACAAACAATAAAATGACAGAAAAATTTACACGTTTCTAATCATTGAAAAATTCAATCATGAATCTGAATTTTTAATGATATTTAAATTAATTTAAAGAAAAATTTAAATTAAATTAAAGAAAAATCAACTGATGAAAAAAAATTTATTTGGTGCAAATAATGAATTAGTGGACTATTATCAAATACAAATATTTATTAGTATTAAATAAAATTGATAAATTTGATTCAAATGGAGAAATTATTATTTTATTTACAGTTAAATAAACCATAAACCATTTAAATAAACGTTATTTCATACAAGTAAATATTTATTTGATAATAGACGGAAGTAATCGGCTAATATTTGATTCAAATAAATTTTTTTTCAGTGCAGTTAAAATCTCCACAACGACCTAATGAAAAGTTTTCAACGAAGCCTATCTGCACTCAATTAGTCTGATTACATTCCTCCTTCCTCTCTTTCATTCAAGCCTCATCCCTCCCCCTCAGCACCCTTCATATTGTTACAAAGTTTAGGTACCAAGACAGGAACTTTAATATAGACTATATACCGGTATGCTTCAATTATAAAAGTATTTTATTATGTAACAGTTTAACCGCATTTTTCATCTGTCGCAAATTTATTATTTATTATTAAACACTGGAAGAAAATTACTATTCAATTATTATTATTATTATTAATTATTTGAAGTTGTCATTATTTTTTAAAATCTAAAGTTCTTTTATTCTTTTACTGAAAAATTAATTCCCACAAAGTTTTATGTTTATAAAGATCTTTACTATTTCGAAACATCGAATACTAATTTTCCCCATTATAAAATTGCGACAAAATTTGAAAAAACATTTTTTTAAATTAAATGTATTTGAAAAGTAAGGTTCTGCCACCCTGCGGAAGAAAGTCAAACTGATCGTTAAGTTCAACCACGCCGGTATTTCAGATTTCGTTTCTGGCCGTAGGGTTAAAGAAAGTCTCTTCAATTTGTTGGTATTAAATTATTTTAGCAAAGAAATTTAAAACTTTTTTTGTAACTTTACATTAATTATTTATAAACTCACTTGTTAATTAGATATTTTTTCTACTGAAATAAAAATAATAAAATAATTTTATTTATATTAAAATGAGTTAATATTGGAAATAATTAATGATAAAAAAATTAATTAATAAACAATAATAAGTAATAATAATAATAATAATAGATTTAAATAATTATTCCATAGTAATAATAATTATCATTGCTCAAACTTCATAAATACATTTTCCTTTATTTATTTAATTTTTTTTGTTAATTAATTTATTAAATTTAATGTTTTTTTTCAATCCAATGTTTATTAACATACTAACACAATATGCTCTCATCTATATAGTATTTTTTTCCATTCATAATTTAAATGTTAATAAACCTTGATATACAGGTGTCTTTCGTCACATTCATGTGAATCTGATACTTATCTCGATAAAACGAAAATTTTCTACTTTATTATTTCCTCACTGCCTGAATAACCGGTAGGAACATGTTCCTGAATTTTAGGAAATGAAAACACTTTGTTTTTTCTTAGAAATCATATTAAAACGTGTGTCACAAAACTTCTATATAATACTTTTTTTTCTTTTCTATTTTTAAAGGAATATTTTCTTTATAAAGTAACTTATCTTTTCATTTCAATATAACTTCCGTTTTATTAATTGGAAACTACCATAAGTAACTTGTAAAAAATTTTATAGTCAAAATTCTAAAAGAAAAATCTAATTTTAAAGATGATTTTACTTTTTTGTAAAAAATTTACCTAATCTTTATTTAAGATTCTCTTATTTAGTCTAATCCTACTTTGACCTATATGACGATTTTTTGACATAATATTTATTTCACCTACTTGTCAATTAGCTTCAGTTTAATTTGACCTGACACTACTTTGGCTTAATATTTATTTGACCTGATTCTTATATAGCCTAATTCTCACTTGACCTAATATTTATTTCACTCACTTTTCAATTAGCTTCAGTTTCATTTAACCTGACTGGTTTAATAATCATTTGACCTAAGTTTTATTTAGCTGAATTTAAATTTAACCTATTTTCACTTGACCTAATATTTATTTTACCATTTCACTTACCTGTCAATTAGGTTAAATTTTATTTGACTTAACTCTCCTTTGGCTTAATATTTATATTTAACCTAATTCTTATTTATCTGAATCTGAATTCAACCTATTTTTCCTCTCCTAATTTTGATCCGGCTTGAAAATTACTTTTTTGACTAATATTTATTATGCTTCAATTTTAAAATAAAAATTTTCAACTCTTCAAAAACTCGAAATAAAACAATACAAGAAAGAAGCAACTTCGTTGAATAGAAAATTCGCCTAAAAGTTAATACCATCATCACATGTTGCTTTCCGTTATATATGTAATATTACAAGTCACATAAAATGCCTCTCAACTGTTTTGGGAATGTCGTGACAGAGAAAGAGAGAAAGAGAGGAAAAAAGGGTGTGTGAGTCGCGATGAAGGAAATCGACCAGAAAATATGTAACGGACGTTTAAGACTGTTAGTGCCAGGATCAGAGCGTTTCAGTACCAGATGGGGAGTCGTTTGACTCTCACCCACCCTCAAAAACTCTTCGATTCATCCCAGTTGTCTTTTGCCTCTCTTGTTGTAGTATACTCTATATACCTCTAAACCGTGTGGCTTCAGAAATCGCGGGGAAATTTAAAAAGCTATTCCGTGGCACGGGGGTGCATCTGTTTTGCGGATCCCACGAGTTTAAAGTCGACAAGGGGGGTGAAAGATGTGGAATGAGGCTACTAATGCCAAAAGAAGAGGGTGCTGGCTGAAACTTGTCAGTCGTCTTAAGAGTCGTCCCCAGTGACTACTATACTTGAGAAAACGACACGATTCGTTAACCATGTGGTTCTATATATTTCACCCAACTTCTTTTTGGACCTAATTTTTGTTTAACATTACTTTCATTTAGCCTAACTTCTATATTTGACCTCTAAATTCTCACTGAACCTATTCTTTATTTTACTCAACTGTTTCGCCTTATTTTTTATTTGACCTTATTTTTATTTGACCTAATTATTACTTGGCTTAATATTTATTTGACCTATTATTTGGCTTAATCCTATGACCTAACCTTAATCCTTGACCTAACTCTTATTTAGCTTGATATTTATTTGACCTTACTTTTATTTTACTTGATATTTATTTGACCTAACTTTTATTCAGCTTAATATTTATTTGGCCTTACTTTTATTTTGCTTGATATGTATTTGACCTATTATTTGACTTAATCCGTTTATTGACCTAACTCTTAGTTAGCTCGAGGCAAAATAATTTGAACTTACTTTTATTTAGCTTGATATTTATTTGACCTAACTTTTAATTAGCTTAATATTTATTTGACCTTTTGTTTAGCTTAATTCATTTTTTGACCTAACTCTTATTTAGCTTGATATTTATTTGACCTAACTTTTATTCAGCTTAATATTTATTTGACCTTTTGTTTAGCTTAATTAATTTATTGACCTAACTCCTATTTAGCTTGATATTTATTTGACCTAACTTTTATTCAGCTTAATATTTATTTGACCTTTTGTTTAGCTTAATTCATTTATTGACCTAACTCCCATTTAGCATGATATTTACATGACCTAACTTTTATTCAGCTTAATATTTATTTGACCTAACTCTTATTTGGCTTAATCTTTTTCTGGTCTAATAATTATTATCCAATATTGTGGAAAGATTTTCGTTAAAAAAAACGTAAGGTTTCTTTTTAAAAATAAATATGTTTGAGTGAAAGGGCACAATTGAAAGTGAATTTCTTTAATGGCAAATTTCCGCACGAGATAAAGAAAACTTGATAATTTACATTTAAATGCAATTCTTTGCATGAGTTTATTGTTGATTCTGACAGTTTCACGTGGTAGCGAAATTATAATACTCAAAAGAATACTTCTCATTTCTGCAAACGATGGGAAAATAACACACACGCACGTAATTTTTTTTTTCTTAAATTCACAATATGGTTGTTGAAATATCTTTTCAAATTAATATTTTACCATTTAACATTTTTAATTATTTATGTATGTACTTAAAAGGAAAGGGGTGAAAATATAACAATTCTTGCAAGTTACGTAAAGACGAGGGAGAATAAATAAGACAATAAAATTTAATTATTCGAGAAGGAGCTGTCGGAAGTTATACTCTGTAGTTGGAAAAAGAGTCAGTGTCCCTTGCGGGTATGCAGATAAAATAAAAGAGGTGGGTTATATATATATATATATATGCTCATAGTGGGAGTATCAAAGTAACGGCCTGTTAAAGATAAGGAAATGAGGTGTCGCACCCTGAGGAAGGGAAGAGAGATCTTTTTCTTTACACAAGAAGCCAAAAAGTATATATATATAGTCTCGAGTGGAAATTGCACCCCATGGGGATTTTCCCCATAGGCCAAGGCGCTTCAATTCGACCGTGTGTAAATTTTCAGAATACCTTTACACTCGGACGCGCGACTCACTGATGCCTATTCTCACGCTCATATATCGCCGCAATTGATTCGATCCCTCTCTTTCTCATGATAAACCTTCTTTTCTATTTTTCACTCCCTTTTCTTTAGTAATTTACATTATACGAATAAAATTTTTTTCCTAAAGTTATTTTTCTATAAAACGAATTTTTATGGCTAATGGGAAAAAAATATTAGAGCGTCATCGATATTAAAGTTTTTTGGAAGTGACAAAAAGAGAAGATCGGTATCGTGTCTCATCAGCATATAGAGTGCATTAAAAAAGAAAATAAGAGAGAGAGAGAGAGAGGGAAAGGGGGAGACATGTACATATGGAAGGAGCTTCAGAAGGTGGCATAGACATAGAGAGGAGAAACCATCAGTCAGGTCGAAGGTCTTCAGAGGGTGATGTCCATTTGGCATTTTGGCCCGTTGGCCACCCCCCTCTCTGAAAGTCTGAAAGCGCAACCCCTGTGATCCAAGTCAAGCCGACCTGTGAAAAATGATAGCCTCCAAATTGCCCGCTTACATGATAAATATACAAACGCTTCCGTGTACACAATTTTACGAAATCTACTTTATATATCGTGTAATGTCTTTCGAATTGGATTCTTGCAAATTCCTTGTCACTTATATCAAATCAAATAAATTTTTTTTTTCAATGCAGAATCATATAGGAATATTCTGTATATATTATTTTTCCAATGAAAAATTGCAATTAAATATACAATGCAAATTAAATATTTGAGAAGCAGCCAAATTACTGCATGTATACAGGTATCATTACAGGAGAATACATATATAACAATTGTGAGATATAATCCCATCGCGGTAACTTGCAAACGCTAATTAAATGCACGCGAGAGAATGCTTATACGCGAATTGAGATTAGCTTTGTAGAAATTATGAAGCGAGTTAAATCAACGTTGCGATTAAATCGGTACTTGGTTATCTGCCACCGTGTCCCTTCAGTTATTTGCTACATTAAGATAACAAAATTCTCTATGGTTTAATATGGATTTCGACTTACGAAAGCGTATGTCAGTTTGTAATAATAAATCTGCCAAAAAAAAAAGGATTTCCAAATTTCCCTATATAAAAGGCAAAAGTCAATTTTTGGTGTTTAATTTTGATTTTTGTCAAATTTACAAGCGGGAGGTAATCTCTCTTTCTCTCTCTAAAATTCTACCTAGAGTACTAGTTCCTGTTGATTGACGCCCATTACCTGAGCTGTTCCCATGAATTCTAAAAAAACCAACCAGGTAAAAAAAGCGCTAATAGAAATAAAAAAAATTTTAAATTCTGAAATAACAGTGATTTTCAAGCTTCTTGAAAACAAAAAATGAAAAGACGTATAATTCTTAAATTGAATAAACAGAAATACTTTCTTTTCTCTCATTGTCTTTCTTTGATCCTGCTGGTAATTAATTTTTTCTTCCCGATATTTTCCTCCACTCTACGTATTTATAAAAACATGAATAATAAAAAAAAATTATGTAAAACAAGGGATGAAACATCAGAATCAACTCAAAACAAAGACGTCCTTTTTTCACGAGATGACAAAAAAAAGAAAAAAAAGGTTCTAATTTATTGCCAGACAATGGTTACCGTTACCGCACACCATATAGTGGAGTGTTGGTCTCAGTTTTGACTCGAGGAAAGTCATATAATATGAGATTGGGTCAGGAGATTCCCGAGGATTGAGGATCTGGGGCACCTGAAAAATTTCAGGAATAGTAAAACCATCTTTCTATATTATATTATAAACCGAGAAAACGAGTTTTTTTTCCTGTTAAATTTAAATCCTTTTTGCACAAGTTAAAAACAAGTTTTAAAATTTTGATATTATGTAAATGCCATTAGCATATAATTGTATATATGGAATATATGCGTGTTTTAATTTTAAAGCACTACTTGCTACAGAAATCCAAATGCGTAAAAACATCGTAATAGTGAATAGTCATCCGCATCATAAGGTATGTGAATAAGATGATTCCTTTTTGATGCGCACCAAAAAAAGAAGCAAAATACAGAAGCAATGTGGTTTTGTGGCTGGATGCTCCGATGAACGACATAACGATGCCACATACAAAATATTATATGCATTTCTCCACCAGTGAGTGAATGTCAGAATATGTATGGTTTTTATACTGGGTGTAAAATCAAAACAAGAATTTTACTATATAATATAGAAAACAAGATGAATGTCAATAGGAAGAAAAAAAATAATTATCTATATTCTAGGATTATGTCCTTATTCTTAAACAAATAAAGACGATACGATAAACTTAACGGAAACCGATAATTTTGAAAAAGTCTACCAATAACTCGCAATATATAAATTTTATGCGAAAATGAATCTATAAATGGAATTCAAAATAGTGCAGAGCAATTGATAAATTTTACATTGTTGTCTACATGTCCACGGTGTATATAACCTACAGCGAATAATATTCAACTTCCTGCCGTACCGCAATTCTAATAGACATATCACCGACACCTTCTATTGTGGTTTAAGTCGTGGTTTTGCATCCATATAATTTTTCCCCTCGATATTTTATATCTAAAATAAAGAATGCACAATGCACAAAAAAAAAAAAAATGGTTCAATGTCCAATATTCTCTTTTGAGAATGTTTCCTTAATCCAAAGCATCCAAAGTAAAAAAACTATTAGATACTATTACTATACTATTACTGTTACTATACTATTACCATTACTATACTATTACTATTACTATACTATTACTAATAGATATTGTAATATCCATTTGAATATTATATCAAGTATCGCTATACATAATAAGACATAAAGAAGACTCACCGACCTGCTTTCCTTCCTCGTTGCCTTCCAAAAACCCCATCAGATCAGTGAATCCTGAAATCAAAAAATCAAATTTGTTTATTCAGTCGAAAAGAAATTCATTTGCATCAAATAATAATTATAAAAACACTTTGTACTTTTTACTATGAAATAGACTTGAAGACTGAATGGAACTCAATGGAGAAAAATTTTCTCACAATGAAGAAATAAAATCATATAGGTAAGAGAACATAATGAAGAAAAGTACAATTTTCCCAGTAAAAGCGATAAGATCAAAAAGGAAGAAAAAATTAAGAGAAAGGGCAGTTAAAAATAAAAATAACGACCGATCACTAATCTTCACTACCTATAACACTATTTTTTTTTCCAAAAAGCAGTGCAACTAAATCACTCCGAATGACTTCCGTACCGGTTTTTTATTGCTCAGGCTCCTAATAATCCGGACATACACACAAGTTATTATATCCCTGATGCATAATATAAGATTATCAGAAAGGAAAAAAAAAGACGCAAGCAATATAAATATTGAAGATGTCTCTTTCACAAGGGAAAAATCCGTAATTTTATATTCAACACTTGTCAAATAATAATCGATCAGCAAGATCTTGATTTTCATCTTTTGAACTGCTGCGATAATGGAGAAAGAAAACAAAACCAAATATTCAATGTTAGTTGGTGTCAAGATCAATGTTTTGTATTAGTCTCTCTACTGTAAAATGAGAATGTATGGGTCTAATAGGAGAAAAAGAGAAAAAGAAGAAAAAAAAAGATGCACGATGAGTGTAAAAGAGAAAGGTGAGAATTGGTGGAGCAGGTCCGTTGTCGCACCCTCGCCTTGCGCCTAGCTTTTACCTTCTTCCGACAGGTCGTTAGTTATGACCTGGCACCCGCAAAAAAAATAATAATTTAACAATTATCTCCTCTGATCTCACTCTCGACGATCCGTTACTTTTAGCACGAAAAACGAAGAAAATAATATTATGTATATACACAACTCCTACCGCAGGAAGATGTCCCGTATAATCTGATATGCACAGTTTCTGTAAATCGTTTCTTTTTCTCTTTAATAAAAAGGGACATCGAATTTTCATTCAACTGAATTAACAGAATTTTAAAACATAATCAAACACTTAAAAAATTTTCACTTATCCGAATTTTTACTTGCACCAATTGTTATTTTTGATACAAACTTAAATTTATCCAAATCAAAATCTGTAACAAGAAAATTTCTTTTTTCCTTTCTTTTACCAATTATTGTTCTTTTGGGATTGATAAAACTTCTGTCACTGATCATTCTTTAAATGAAATGTAAATGAAACTTAGCAACTTACGAAAATTGACAATAAAAAGAAGAAAAATGATTGTAATTACGGAAAATGATTTATTTACCTTAAAATTTATTTCAATCTTAAAACTATAATTCTCCTATGTGCTTTATTTTGTTTGCAAGAACACGTTTTCAGTTTAACAAATTGGTCAATTTCAGTTAAATATTGTTCACAAGTTGAATGGAAATTACTTATCGAATCGGCAATTTGATAGAGTCCTCGCACGTAAAATGTAATACACGGTGAAAGTAGGACTAAAATTAAGTGAATTCTTTATATATCGGACGCACATTGTCTATACAGATACACCACTACATGTATGCCGTAACGATCAAAGCAATTTTTCAATTGCAATCGACTGTCGATTGAACAAAATCGTGATATGAATTTTACAAAAGAAAAAAAAATTCCATCATCATATGTTTTTATTACACCAGATATTTGATTTAATAAATAAAATAAATTACGACATTTACAATATATTAAAAATGCCAACAATTCCATATTTTATACACTGGAAAAAAATTTATTTGATTCAAATAATGAATTAATTGACTATTATCAAATAAATATTTACTGGAACTAAATAATTTTTATTTGAGTCAATTAAATTGTATTTGACTCAAATACAGAAATTATTGATTTAATTACAACTTATTTGATTGAAATAAAAATTATTTGGTTCCAGTAAATATTTATTTGATAATAGTCAAGTAATTCATTATTTGAATCAAATAAATTTTTTTTCAGTGTATATATACATTTTCTCCTGGACAAAATTATTTCAATGACAAAGAAACTTTTCTCCCGATTTGAGAGGACTTTTTTCTGAATAATATAATTAGCCTATAGATGAAAAGTTTATATAAAGTAAGATCCCATTCACAGAATTCTATTGAGAAAAATAAATTTTTTATGAAATTGTCTTTGCTGAGAAGAGTGTGATGTGTTACGAGAGGAAACAAAGGGAACAATAAAAAATGGAGGGGTGTGAGTGCACATGAACGCAAACAATATACATGTTTAAGGGACACACGCATGTTCAAAACGAACATGCTCATAAACAAATCGGGCGCGTTTTATTGGAATGTCAAAGCGTAATATTGGTATTCTTGGCGCGCGGATTCCCCAAAAATATGTAAGCTTGCGTGCTGCATGCTAATGGATATATATACACACAAGGGTGATGGCAAGCTTGTATCATCTTTTTCTATCTTTCTTTTTTTTTCGCGCATCCGGTTTTTGTCATCATTGACAGGTGCTTTCAAAAAAAAAATCCCCGTCCCCTCTTCTCATTCTAATCCTATTTAAATATTATAAAAAGAAAATTTTCCATGCATATTATACCTATATATTTAAAAATCCGCGAGTAAGATTGAAAATTGGCAGAGAACTTTTTCTTTTTCAAATCTGGAAAAAGGGAAAATAAATAATGAGAAAATTATTGCAATTTCCCGTGTAAAAATCGCCACTGAAAAAATATTTATTTCCAAATAAATATTTTTTCAAATACGTTTTCAAAAACGATTACTTGTCTATTGTTAAATAAATATTTACTTGAACCAAATAATTTTTATTCGAATCAAATAAAATATTTATAATTGAATCAATAATTTCTGTATGAGTCAAATGAATTTTTTTCAGTGCAATGAAAAAACATTTTAGGAACTACGTTGCCAACATAGGGCCTAGTAAATAAAGGGGCAAAATAGATATTAGGATCAATTTTCAATTTCCGCACGGGTTACGAATTTATAACATCTACGAAATTGAAAATACAGGAATGAATTATTCGAGTTTGAATTTGGAATGAAAAGTACAGTCTGATGTATATTTTTCTCAGATTTTTACTCTATTCTCGATACAGAAAATGGAAGAAGGTTGACTCTGGCTAGTAAACCGCGGAATTGAACGATTGGCTATTTCACACCACATTGACCCCTTCCCATAACGGAATTTATTTTATTTCGCATCCCATCACAATATATGCGAATTTCACGCCCTGGTCATTCGATTTCTTTGCGAGATACCTCAATATATTTATTGTTTTTTCTGCTCAAAATTTTTCCAATTCTTTTATATATAGGTCAGCTGGAAGAAATTCCAGATATAGAAAGCATTCCTCTGAATAGGAAACTAATTTTCTTCATTAACAGTGAAGTGAAAAAATTTTTCAATTTAATTCGTTTCGATATTGAAAATATGTTAATGGCTTATTGACCAGCGAGACTGATCAGCTGTTGGCCCATATTTATTGAGATTCCTCTATTCCTATATAGCTATATATGTATAGTCACGCTAGGGGTTGAGATAAAGACCCCAGCAAACCTCCCTGGGTCCCCGGGGAACTTTGCAGAACATTCGTTCTCTTACAAATATCACAGTTACTCGTATCTGAAATGAGGCTGAAAACCGTCGCAAAATCAAGCCTGCCGGCGAATATAACTCATCAAAAAACAAAAAAAAAATTCAGTTTTTCTCAGCTTCTTACAAATACACTTTATATTCTTATCAGTCAAATAAAAAAAATTAGGTACAACCAATTCCCTCTAAAACTCGATATATTATAATTCGGCAAAATAAAACAAATTCCAAATAATGTTCAAATGTACCTAATTTTTTTTACAGCAAAAAAAATTTTCTATTTTATTATTTTAATTATTTAATTATTTTAACAACAATAATCGAGTTTAATACGTGCGACGAAAGGTTTTGAATTATATATGATAATTTAATTTAAAAATAGGAAATATTCTTCGTCCCATGTTAATAATTGACTAAAAGGGTTGAAAGTGAAATATATTCTAAAGTGGTTGGTTGAAATACCAATGTCACTTTAATTAAAAGAGATTACTCTTAAATTCATTCGCGTAGGTGCGGTGTATACATATATGTATATTGCAGTGCGGGTTTTGAGGATAAACCTAATTGCAGTAACCCGATCTCGTATGGTAATATACGGAAGGCGTCTCCGAAACAATGTTTAACCTGAGCGACGGGTACGCGGGGGACGTGTATTGTTATTTTAATAGGCATTATTTGATTTTAAAGTTCAATGAATGCCAGTGTGTTCTTGAAGGGAGATTTGATTGCCCCGCCGATAGGGTCGAACCCTGTTATTTCGCTCCCCGTTTCCCTATTTTCTATCGACGCACTCTATATATATGTAGAAGAAAAGAAAAATCCATTCATTCTCAAAACTCGACATGATCTAGGCTCATCTTATAAATCATCTCTCTTCTTCCTCTTCTTTTTCAAAAAAGTGCCCAAAAGAGACAAAAATACACCAAAATTTATACAAATTACCATGTTTTTTTTTTACTAAAACTATTTTTTCCTTTTTATCACATTTATAAATTTAATAATAATTGAAAATAAAAGTTATTAAGTAAATAAAAAATAAGTTACAAAATAGTAAATTTCAACTCACAATAATTATTCATCTTTATTTATTATTATATAACTATTTTCAGTAGTACACTGAAAAAAATTTATTTGATTCAAATAATGCGGATTAGTTGTCAAGTAAATATTTATATACTTGAACCAAATAATTTTTATGTAAATCGCAAATAAGTTCAAAGTGAAATAATAATTTCTGTATTTGAATCAAATTGAATTGACTCAAGTAAAATTTATTCGATACTAATAAATATTTGATACCAATAAATATTTGATACTAATACATATTTGATACTAATACATATTTGATACTCTCTAAATTTGAATTAGTAAAAATTTACTAATAAATTAGTAGAAAAATTTTTCTTTTACTATTTATTAGTAAAATTTAACTAATTCGAAAGCAAAAAGTGAGTCACTAATTCAAATTAGTTAAAATTTTTACTAATTCAAATTTAGAGAGTACTAATAAATATTTGATACTAACAAATATTCATTTAATAGTCAAGTATTATTTGAACAAAATAAATTTTTTTCCCAGTGTATTAATTATAATAAAAACACTTTTAAGCGAGAGAAAATATTATTGTGGATAATCCCTCTTTTATAAAAACAAAAATTGGATAAGGATGCGGATAATCTGGAATTGAAAATCTGTCGATGGATTTGAGTTGAGAAGCGAATACGGCGGAGGAAGGGGGGTCCCATCTATGGCAGTTGATTGGCCACAAAGGGAGTAAAATAGGCTAAAGGAGAACTGAAGGTTGGAGAGAGCTACTGAACTCGCCTTCAGTAAATAGAGTCTAATCAACTGTGCGAGGTCGGTCTGATCGGCCAGATTCCAGCCTAAAATGTTCCCTTTCGCACCCCTACACACCAACGTGCATTCAGTCCCCTAACTCCTTCGATTTATTCCAGTACAGACGTCCAGAGGAAAAAAATTTTTTTCCCAAAATAACAAATTTTCTCCACAATTATTATTATTACATTTACCACAAATTAAACCACAAATTAAAATATTTAAATCCTGAAAGGGCTTTGAAAAAGAAAAAATTGATTAGGTACGCCTTTCTCAAGAGTTCAAGACAATTGTTATCATGAGACAGAGAAGGAATGTAAAATAGAGGCTAAAAGGGAGAAACGAAAAGACTAACGAAAAAAAGAGACCGATTATACGAGTTGTGCTCTTTAATTTACACTCAACAATATGAAAGACAGACTTCTTTTCAATTTTTCATCCCTAAAACATCACCCCGCAATTATTGGAGACGCGAACAAATTGAAGGTGACAAAGCTGCTAGTCTAGACAAATAGTCCCTCAACGACAATAATTTGCTTTCGCACCCCGACGCGATGCCTGTCGACAAGATCGAAACAAAGTTACGGAGAGAGGATCGACATTATTTCTTTTCTCTTCTTTTTTTCACCGAGGAATAATTAGAGGGTGAGAAGAACTTGACGATGGAACGGTCATCATAATACGACATTTCTCTCTAATGTTCAAAAAATTACACCATAAGTTGTAGTTTCTATCTTCGACAAAGTGAAATTAAAAACCAAAAACAAACAAAAAACCACATATTGCCGCAATATCAACGAAAAACAGTGATGACATATTGATGGGAAAAAAAAGACAATCAATCACCCTGTATAAATAATGAAACGAAAACATTGACCCTGGGTTATAAATTAATACCTCTTAATGACAAAAAGTGAATATACAATTCCTCGTCCCTTAGGGTATGCGTCTTATCACCAAACAATGTTTCTTCAACTCTTAGGTGCGTATATTTATTTCGCGCCACGAAGCGATAAATTATTCCACTGTTATTATTTATCACAACGCCACTTGGTGTGGTCCGCTTCTTATAAAGAGAGAGGAGAAAAAGATCGCGGTAAAAAAGCAACCGGAAATGATGATAGTAGAAGGAGAGAGAGTGAGAGTAATAATAATCGTCGCGACAATAAATGTGAATCGCGCACTTGATTATTATGATTGTTCCGAGACTCCTTTTCGACGACAGTGTAGAGCAACCCTCAAATAACTTGGTATCTCGTTAGTACGCTTTCGACCCTATAGGATTGATGCGGGATCTATATACGCTCGAAGGAGACGGCTGACGTTTCCGTTTTACGGGGCTCGAAAGGTCTAAGGGTGAATGACTGGGTTGCAATTTGAAAAATTACAGGAGGCCGCATACGTTTACGGGTGTGTAACCCTCGTATATTTTCGAATTCCATGAGTACCGTGTCATGAATACAAGTTCGCTTTCTTCTCTTGACGAAAACTATATAAAAAATTGTTAATTTTTCACTTTTTTTTTGAAGAAGAAATGAAAATACGTATATTTATGTTACAAAGATTTTTTAGGACCATTAAAAATGGTAAGTAATAAACGCAAGGGGAGAAAATTCTCCAAAGGTGGCAGAGATGAAATTAAAGCTTCATGGAGGCTTAAAGAAAAGGAAAAAAATAATCACAAGGGGAGAAAATTCTCCAAAGGTGGCAGAGATGAAATTAAAGCTTCAATGGAAACACGCGAAACACGCACGCGTCTAAAACACTTGTTTCGAAAGTTCGATCACAATCAGAAGCGCTTAGACCCTTTTGGGGTATAACCAGGTTTCTACGTGCTTGGAGAAACTCTGCGGGATTACGGCAAGTAGAGGGCCAGTTTATTACTCGCACGTGGGGTTGCTCTGCTTCCAGGTACGTCGTATAATACGATGTTCGTAATAGTGTACGGTGTTACGCGGCAGTCCTGGTGTATAAGATAGGGGGTTCTCCTCATTATTGTAGATACTAGGGAGGAACCTAAATTGCCGCCCTAGGCTGAAACGATGTGGCCTCGATGTCGCGAGACTAACTGCTGGACCAATTAACTTTCAATTAGACAACGGAGATACTCTTATCGCGTCCGCGAGGGTAGATTTTATGGGTCCTTCTTTACCCAACCAGCGACGTTTATGCCCTCGCTGATACATGACCGCCGAAAGGGTTCCTAGATATCGATCTAGCTTTATCACCACCGCAAGTCAAAAACCATTTCTAATGGGACAAAAATTCTTCCTTGATTCATATCATTTAAATATCGATTTAAGAACAGTTGAACTAGGATCAAGTTCGAGATTTAGACCGAAAGTCTCCCCACCATTCGAAAGGGACTTGCGCATTGAATAGCGCGCAAGTTACGAACTGTAGTTCGTAGCTATTCGTGCAAACTCGTGAATCTTCGTGAGAAGTCTACGCACGAGCCGACACGAACCGACACGAACGTTGCAGCATTTCCAAAACGAGAGATCAATTAGATATCGCATAACTCTTTCACAAAGTGAGAGAACTTCCGTCTATTAATGTCTCCAATGAATGCAAATCCACATTTGAAAAATAGAAACCACGTTCCATACGAAATTACACCGCGACAACGATGGAATCACAAAGAGAGCTGAAAGTTTAACGATGATCCAATACTGTGGATGATTAGTTCTTATTTGTGTAACGTTTCCTTCGCGTAACGCTACCGGTAGTGAGCGTTGCTTGGGAATTGCCAAATTGAGAATGGGTCTTACAAAAAGAGAGAGTGAAGAGATAATGTTCGAGCGAGTAAAGTAACAAGGATGAGGCGAGAGGCTTATAGTCAAGGCACAGTGGACATTAGAGAGAATACATTCACATATGATTATGAAGACAGAGTTATCACCAAGTATCAGAACGGAGGGAATAGGCCCGTAGGCAAAGTGTTCATATTTGTGCATTACTCTCACGTGCAACGATACAATAAGGATTCCTTCGTATCGGGGGTTGCATGTTAAGTACTTTCTGTGTTTCTCGAGCCCCCGCGCGTACTCCTTCCAAAAGGAACTTATTCAACGCACCTTGAACATTGTATTATTACAGGGATGTACATCGCTTTGGTTCAAAAATGACCCCTTTTACCAAAGAACAACATGCAATCATTAACTGTTCTTTCAACCTTTTTTTTGTTTTGAATGACAATTTCTTTCTCATCGAGACTAAAATAAATCAGCCTGTTTGGTACATACCTTACGCACTTTTGCTCTGAATAGTTACTGCAGATTTAAGCTAAACGGGGAAGAATTATTGCGATTTCGAGAATACTGATTGTTTTCCTGCTTTCGAAAAATTCAGGTCTTTAAAGGTCCTACTTTTTTATGTTAAATGTTTCGCAGAATAATTCATTTTGCCTGAAAAAGTATTTATCATCATCATCAGTGATGCGGATATAAAATTTGTAACAAAGAATTATAAATAAAATATATACGGAATTTAAATAAATGTGAAAAATATACTATTAGAATATTATTCTGACGCGGATCTGCACATCTGCTGATGGCGCTATTACGAATTGGTATTACGATAACCGTTTACATATTCCAGTCACAGAGAGACTGAAAGAAAGATATATGCGAATAAAGGTGCGTCGTTGTCGTATATACTGACCATAGATTTACCTTCCATGGTAAGGCTAGAACACTTCATTAAAGACACCAATGACCACAATTTGTATTGCATACACGTCAGATTCGAATTTCGAATTCTTGCAATACAATGTTCACGATGGCGCCGAAAGCAAAATGATATTTTCTCAAAATGGATAAGAGAGAGATAAAAATACGTTAGAGAGATTTTATTCCTCGTCTAGACAATTCGTCGACTATTCAAAATAGTCGCAAGGTTTTGCAGAAAATGTTTCAAAAATGGTTTTTTAAAAATGCATTTACGATAATTTATCAAAAAAAAAAAATCTCATCAATGAGAAGTATTGGATTTGTGCAATTTTTTTTTTAACAAGGAATAAAAATTGCGATTTTTTTTAGAGGCCAAAAGGTGAATTTCCCTTTCCAATCTGAGATTAATTTTTTTCTCCATTATATATATATAATATAATTGCGGTCTAAATTTTATTCGGGTTTCAAATTATACGTGAAAGGGAAATAAGAAAGAACCGCGATTCACGCCTATTGATCTTTTGATAAATCTGGTATTGTTCGATCAAGTGATCATCCGGTTGGTCAAGGTGGATTTGATCACCTTGTTTCTTTAGTCGCTTTTCTGCCTTGCGTGGTATAGGCATATATATATATATAAAGCGGTGGCAACTCTCCGAAATCGACAAAAAACTTGTCTGCTCATTTCGGACTCCTTCTCCCCTTCTTTCTTTGATAATCTTGTTCATCTTGGATGTGTATATAAAAAAAAGAAACAATAAAGTTAATTTCTTCAGTGTCTCTCAACATTCCTTGCTACATATTCCTTTATATATTTTTTTTTGAAAATTCTCCCATTCACACCATATTTTTTTTCTGTAAACATTATAATCGCAATATTTGGTAAACATTCTAAAACTACTTGTACTTGTACTTATAGTTTTTTAATTTTTATTCTCCTTATTGTTGAGGACAAAAAAATATTGTTTTCCCTTTTATTGTTCACCTTGTTTCACACACTTTCCGTGAGGTTTAAAAGACGCTCAAGGATCAACTTTTTTTCCGCAAGCGAGCGGTGTATATAGTCTCTCTGTCATCGCGTTTTATAAATAGCATCATCCGTCTCGAAGAAAAGAGGCACCACATATTTAACATGATTTTTATCTCAGGTAATTTCATACATATTTCATATTATATAAAAAGCAACGCCGCCGTTTGTAGTTTTTCGAAAAGAAGAGTAAAAATAAAATGCAATTTTTTTATCTTGCTTATACTCTAATCTAAATAAGCATATTTTAATTATAGTTCAAACTTCAAAGTTTAAAGAGTTCTTCAACCAACGAATTAATGCTTTCTTATGGAATCAAAAAAATTTAAAGACAAAATATTTCAAAACTTGAACCTTTTTCCTATAGCATCAAACAATTTAAAGCCATTTCAAAACTTGAACCTTTTTCCTTATGCATCAAACAATTTTAAAGCCATTTCAAAACTTGAACCTTTTTCCTTAGCATCAAACAATTTTAAAGCCAATTCAAAAATGGAACCTTTTTCCTTATGCATCAAACAATTTTATAGCCAATTCAAAAATGGAACCTTCTCCCTATGTAGCATCAAACAATTTTAAAGACAATATTTCAAAAATGAACCAAAAATTGAATTGTATATAATTCGCATATTATTTTATTAGCAGAATATTATAATATTAGTAGAATTTTGAGGCGATGTGAACAATCCTTATGCAAGTTTAGGCACACGTTGAACCGAATTTTTGATTGAGGAAGCCATATCAAACATTTGGTTCAACTGTATTATGCATATTTATTTCCTTCTAACAGATAAATTTGGACTATTTTTGTTTTATTATATATACAGAAAAGAATAAATCACTTTATCTTCAATTTTTCTTCGAAACGTGTGCGTGCTTTCTTTATATACGCAGATGCACCATTCACCATATAAAACAAGAAATGCAATAAATTAAAAGTGTTTACCTAAAAGCATCTAGTCAGCCCGTGCCAGCTAATTTCTAGGCATGGAATAACTTTTGCGGTAGAGACCGATCCGCATTAAGATAGAGAGGTTGCTTGTAGCAGATAGCTGAAGTTTCGCTCTCCTTCCTCTCTGTCCCTCTCTTTCCTTCTCATTCTCTTCCTCCCTCTCTCTCTCAAAACAGGAGGCGCACAACTATGGGGACGCAGACTCCGTATAGATACTCAATTAGCATACCCTCGTGCTTTTCATTAATAATCCTTCTAGTTAATCCTTATCTTCACTCTCGATGGATGAGGGCGCGGTTTGCAAATTTATCCGCAATGTATACACAGTATCACACTCTTGTTGACAACACTTGTTGATTATATAAAACAATCCCCTAAATGGAATATATACACGGAAAATCAAATCACCAATGCCAACTATAGAATTTTCTGCATGTACTGACCAATTAACTCAAAATCAACTGAAAAGAAATTCAAAATAAACTCAAAATGAACTGAAAAGAAAATCAAAATAAACTCAAAATGAACTGAAATAAACCCAAAGAAACTAAATATCAACTAAAAATATAAACTCAAAATCAGAATATTAGAAGTTGAAATTTGTTTTCTGTTTAGCGACTAACAATATAAACCGCATTAAATCACTTTCCAAAAGCGAAACAAAGTTTAATACAGATCTCATTTGGAATTACAATGCATATATAGAAAATTAATTTGACGGAATCGAATTCATATGATAATGCAATGTATTTAAAAATGAAAACGTAATGATTGCATTTTATTGTTTACGATGAAGCGCATAATTGAAGATAACTGATGCATAATAATAACATTCTTTATAAGTGTAATCGATTGTGTAATAACGGATGAAGAATTGCATCTTAAAATCGTAGTTCTATATTTGATATAATTCATCAGAGATGCCAATCTTAATAGATTATTGTTGTTGCGCTTATGAAGAGGAGTTTGTCAATGAACGAGTCAGTATTTTGTCCTTCATTCGATTATTGATTCCCTAGAAGGTGATGAATCAAGGTTCCGTGCTGAATTGCAAATTTCCACTACCGATCCTCTATAGGAAGATTTCCTCTAAAGGAATCAGATTTCTTTAATTTTGAGGCAAAAATATCCAATAGGTCCAAAATCACATATACTTTATAGATATTTTATCATCCTCATGGAAGTTTTTCCCTTTCTATCCAATTTACCATGGCATTTGATCCAATTTACCTTCACATATTCAATCAGAGATCCGCAAATTATTTCTTCCTAAAAACAATAAGAACAAGTGCAAATTGCTTCGATCTGAAGTTGAACGAAATCGCAAGCTTATATTAGTTATAGACTATAATTATCCCAGGGGCATGAAGTTTCATCTCGATAAAAGAAAACAATCACTACAACCTGGTGCGCACGTGGTTTCGAGTGTTTATAACCTCGTGGTAGACAGTGCGGCGTAGGCGTATCAAAAATCTGATGTTTACAATCAACGTGAAGGTCTCCTTGTTGGAATGGGTGGAGCCTTTCACTTGAACGACAAAGTGGACGTACCGCAAGGCAACAAGAACACATATATATACGCACAGGTGTGATCATCCCGTGACGGCACACGAGAGGGTTGTGTGGTGCATCAAAAAAGGGGGCGGTCACGTGATCAAAGTCACAAAACAAATGATTCGCTGGACGCGCCCTTGGGCGTCACTTGTTCAAGGTCACGCCCATTCTTCGGCGCGCGCTCTCTCCTTCACCTACCTCGTATTCTCTCCTTCACAATCATGTATATACTTCGGAACCCCAAAACTTGCCTGGCTGGTACAGTTCCGTCTAGTCTATCGTAAGTTTCAGAACGAACATTTCTCGGTCAGCAGGTGTACTGACATTAAAAGCTCACCCCTGACACGGAAGTACGTCGAGTTCCTTGTTTTTTTTTTCTGATCTTCATTCGGTATAATATGTTTCGGTATCGTGTAAATATCACGATGTGAATTATTACCGTTGATGGGAGACAATGACGTGAAGTGAGGAATTTTTCCTTTCCTTTTTTTTCTTCTTTTTTTTTTTTTGCTGTGAATCGTGGACACCGTGGGTGTTGGTTATTGTATTGTTGGGCACTTAAACAAATAGTGGTGAAGGAAATAAAAGGAAGATGTTACCGTATCAGATGGCCATGGACTATGGGGGCTTTCAACGTCAAAGTCCCGTTGGAGTTGGAGTGGCTGGTGTCGGGGTCGGTGGTCCTCATCAGGGGACCGCCGGGGCGCTAAACATCAACCCCGCTTTCACGCACTCCTGGTTCGTACCGGCGGACCTCTGTGTCCCGTACAAACAGAGTCAGGGTCCTCTCCTCGAGCCAGGGCATGTTGTTTCTCTTTTTATACTTATTTCTCTAATTATTTAAAATTTTAAACACCTATTTGTTATGCCGGTACATAATGCTTCTGCCGTCTTTGCGTGTTTCTGAACTCTTTTTCAATTTTTAATCCATTTCCAAGTCCTGTTTATTTTTAATTTAATCTTGCAAGGAAAAGCCTACAGTTCTATAACTGCGATAATTTTTCGCACCTTCTGATTAAATTAGCATTTTAATTTATCAACTTAGTCAACTGCTAACTTAAATATGTTGATGAATCATTTAAGTAACCCTGCTCCTTTCGTGTAATTTTTAATTCGAAGTCTCTGCTTATCGGTTCAAGGAAATATTTCCTGATAAGATAAATCACTATTAACCATCATATTGATTTTATCCTATAAACGACTGACCATGAAATCCCCCATAATCTTCCACTTATTTATATATACATAAGAAGATTGAGTCTTTCGCACTTGCCGTTGATTTATCGAGTAAAGTCACGCAAAGAACAGGTGCATATTTGTACTTTAACTAAAGTAGAGAGAGAAAGAGAACGAGGGAGAGGGAGGTTAATTCAATTATATGAATTAAAAAGCGTGTAATTTCTCCATTCTTATATAATTTGCATAATGCATTTTTATTTTCCCTGCGCAATTTTATCATCATTTCATGTTAATTAATATTTCCTTACTCTTCTTTTTATTTCACAAAAACTAATTTTACTCCCAATATTGTAAAATATTAATAATAATAATAATAATAAACTATAATTTTAATCTCCTAAATGTATTGCAATAAATTAATTAATTATTCATCGCGAAAAAAAGTAATTCCCTCTTAAAAACAATTTTAACTTTCGTATTATTATAATATTTATAATAAAGAAAAATCTACTTCTCACATCGGCGCAATACAAAGAACTTGCCGCCAAACAGTAGTGATTTGATCTGTCAAGCATTACTCCAGGTATATCTTTAGAATATATATATGGTAAATTTCGTACGTGGTTTGACAACTCGATTTTCCTATTTTTGTTTCTTTTCACCTATTAGGCAGCTTTTATACTTTTAGATCTTTCATACAAAAATTTTCAAGCAATTTGGAAAAAAGTGACTTCTGGACACGCCTTTTCCGCATATAAACATTTAGGTCATCAGCAAACAATATATATGTCCTAAATAATGCCACGTTCGTACGTTAAACGTGATAGGCGTACAAAATCTGAACAAATAACTTATAAATATTTCTTCGACTTATTAATTAATACAGATATACATTAACAGATGAACTGCATAATAAATTGAATGAATGATTAATGATTTTCTCTCGAATAAGAGAAATAAGAAAGTAGAGCACGCGACAATATTCTATGGATGTGTTTTTGCAAAGGAGTTGTAGTGTTGTTGATAAAATATTGAAAGTTTTCTGTGGTCAGGGAGGTAAAGTGGACGAGAGAAGATGTGTCCTATATGTGTATGAACGACCAGGGTAAGATCCCTTGGGAGCTCTGTCACAACGAGTAGATAATGGGGATGGCGACAGTATAAGGTGGTGGTGTGTCTAAAGGGGGTGGTCGAAACGATGGTACAGATGAGTACGTCACGCTACGGCAGTAAACCCGATATGCGATCACAGGAACGCTGACGCTGACAGGGCATCCCGGGGAGCCGTCAACACCTCCTCTCTTTTAACCCTCATCCACCTCTTCCATCTCCATTTCGAAACCATCGTTACTAACATCGCATTACTCTTTCTAACTTCCATGTCAATCAGCCTTATTGCACCTTGTGCCCGTAAAAAAAGGTAACAAGATCACGAAACTGATGATGTCTGCGCTCTCTATATACCGAAAAAGGAATAATATTCCAGATGCACGACATAAAAATCCAACAAAATCTCCCGATTTTTTATTTAAACTCTATTCTTCTCATCTCCTTGTACCGAAAGGCAAAATTAGCTTTGTCAAATTCAGAAATAGCAACAAATTTACATTGTTTTGGCCATATTTCTGAAGTGGCAGAGTTCCATTTTTGAATCTTTCAAAATTTAATATGCTGCATTTCAAAATTGTGGAAACGTATCAGCTTCTGACAAACATACAATACGGAAAATTAGAACAGTTCATACTAAAGATTGGTGCGAATGTAGCAGATTTTGAAAACAATCCAGAAAATTAGTATGGACCATATACTAAAGATTGGTACGGACCATACTAATTTTCTGTATTACTGCTATTTAATTGTATTAATGTAGCAGATTTTTACAACATGATACAGAAAATTAGTATGGTCCATACTAACTATTGGTACGAATGTACCAGATTTTGAAAACAATGCTGAAAATTAGTATGGTCCATACTATATTGGTACGAACGTAGCAGATTTTGAAAACATAATAGAGAAAATTAGTATGCTCCATACTAAAGATTGGTACAGACCATACTAATTTTCTGTATTACTGCTATTTAATTGTATTAATGTAGCAGATTTTGACAACATGATACAGAAAATTAGTATGGTCCATACTAAATATTGGTACAAATGTACCAGATTTTGAAAACAATGCTGAAAATTAGTATGGTCCATACTAAATATTGGTACGGACCATATTAATTTTCTGTATTAAGTTTGTCAGAAGCAAAAATAGCAGATTAAATAGCAGAGAAACCTCGATTTCCCCTTTTCGAAATGCAGCACATTAAATTTTGAAACGAAAATTCCTCACTGTAGAAACAATACACTGCAACTATTTGTAAAATAACGGAAATTAATATACTTGACAAAAAATTATCATATCCGTAAAAGTTAAAATTTCTCATAAACATCCGAAAACTCGGGAGATTTAAACTTGATACAGACTATATATTTATTCTCCTTTCCCAGAATATGAGGATCCCATGAAGATTTCATAATAGTAAAAAAGGAAACACTCTTAATCATGAATGAATTTTCTTATCCATCATGAATCTTGAGCACTATATACTATGGAAGTTTTCATTCAAATGTCTCAACTTTACGACTCACACATCCTCAAAAAATCAAATATAGTAAGAGAGAAGAAAAGAGGAGATTCATGAATGAAAAATCAACGATTAAGATCTAAATTAATATCCAAAATAATCTTTTCAATTATAGCGGACATGATAAGATCATTGACCGACAGGTTCTCAAGTTAGAATCATCATCATCAGTCAAAAGTAGCATAGTGGTAGTCGTTGCGGCCTCACGTTCCCGGAAGTTGAGACGCGAGAATGTCCGGATACGAACCATCATCGGACGTGATATCCCCACAAAGGGAGGGGAGTCCGCCTACTTATGTACCTTTGCCTGATGGGCCAAAAAGAAAACGTCGTGTCTTTTTGGCCGTACACAACTATATGTATGTATTTTTGCCTCGTCTCGGCACATTGACTAAAAGTTTCTCAGGCTCTGTCTTGACTTGGTTACATCAGGAAGCCCGTCACGTAAACTTTAAGCCCTCCCTTATCTACGCGTCATCGTGAACCTCTTCCCCTCCTCTTTAGTCCCTCCATCTCTTCTTCATCGTATTCGTCTTCATCTCTTCGTTGTTGCATATATATATACTGTGTGCTGTCTTCTTGGTCATGATTTACCTTCACCGGATGGATATGAAGGAATATGGAAATTGTACTGTTAAATTTCCCCGAAAAAGAACTTTTGTTTCCATATGATCATTGATGAATGTGTGTATATTTCGCTATATATATCTTTTATAAGATTTACCGGAAGTTTTAATGGTTTATACGTTGAGAGATTTTTTAATCGAACAGTAGCCGTAGTTCTCACCTCATCGTTGAACGGGTTTTGAATATTATTATATATTCAAAATAAGGTATACGAGTGGACTCAAAATGAGAGACACGTTACGTAAAAAAAACACTAATACTTGTGAAATCATCGAAAGAGACATGATTCCTATCTTATATAGTCATCTTGGATATAAAATCAAAATATATATGTTCATTAACCTCCTTGAAACTGGCGCCGGGACATTTACAACTTTTTCAAAATATATATATATATATGGAAAAAGAGATTGGTTCTCATAAGAAGATATTTTCCTTATCTTAATCATGGGTTTCCATGAATTAATTCGCATATAAAAAAGCAATAAATGGAGTATTCCCAAATGTTTAAATTTCTAGATGTTGTGTATATTTCTTGCTGGTTCCATTGAATCTCATATATACGGAATTGGGGTAAAGAACTAATCCCCACGTATTCTTGTTTTTTCGCCAAGTTGGCAAAAATCTTAACAGCAGAGGCAATAAAAGTGCGCACCCTTTCTGCAATTCCAATCACCACCCTATAGTCTCGCACCATAGAAAAAAATCCATTTCTAATCCTCTGAGCTTTCGATCGTTCCCTTATTTTTCAATGACTTTGTCTTCTCGTGCGCGGTTTTGATACCAGTTTTTCTTTTTTGCAGAAATTATAATGCACACCATCACCACGGCTACTTCAACTAATTCAATTAAACGACTTGCTCATAGGGCCACCACCTGAGGGCATGTCCCATTCCACTCTTCGTGATAGTATTGGTTGGGATATATATATATAGAAGGAGAAACGTGAGTTGGAGAAGGACCAAATGCTTCACTGGTCCCTTGAGAGTCATACTCTCACACGCTACAATACAATGCTCCTAATGTTAAGGCTCCAGTTTCGACATAATTTTCTTTTCTCGGACCCTTTAGCAGAGCGCTAACATTACCGATGGCCAAAAGCCTTATATACACCTTTTTTCTATATATAAGAGTTCTACAAAAGGAAATGTTATTTCCGGTGACCGCTCGATAACGATGATGACCGTCTAACGAATGGCGCAGGAATTTATACTCTTTGCCAACTATATATTCTTTTCAAATATATTTAAAGACGAGACTTGATATAGTAACAGAGATTGATTTTCAGAGATTGATTTTTATTCAAGGTATACTAACTTGGAATATATGTAAGACTTCAACTTGTGGAGTTGAATTGTCCTGGACTCTCATTTCTTATTCTCGTCGCAGTATCGGTATGAGGAAAATTTATGTCTTCATTTTGTTCATTTCTTTGTCTTCATTTCTTCTTTATACACTTTTGTTCAACAATTGTCAACTAGCGGATTTAAACGGAGCCAACAAAGCCAACTATTTGAGGTTAAACCCTAAATCGATTGAACTTGAAACTACTTTTAGATACCATTCAATCTTTTAAAGATCCTAAACTAATAAAACACTAATTAAAAATTTTAACAATCGGGATTTACGAAATTATCGGTATTGCCTTGTATTTAGGCGTGGCATCACAGGTCGATTGAGCACACACCAGTTGTCAGGGATGTAAATTCGTATATACGTATATATATTATGTATATTGTTGGATGTCGCTTAAACAGCATACATTATTCAACCGCTATCAAAGCTTGCATTTACCAGGAAACCGTAATTGCATCCGATCGAATGTTGCCATTGGTGGCCACGCCTCCTAGAGTCCATTTCCGGTTTTACCTTTAACCACCGACCAATAAGCGTCGTTGACCCGCATTAGTCAAAACTTCCCACACCTGGGTCAATAGCCTCATGTTAATCAATTTACCGCTTTTGTACAAAAACAGGTCTGAACAATTAACTTGATTAGACACACCAGCAGCATTTAGACCCAAAGTTTTGACGAATTTAACTACTACTACTTGGAAAATCGTCAGTACTTGAGGTTTTCTTGTGATAATCTGAATTGCAAGAACATTCATTCTACTTGGCATTTAGTTACAGTTTATATAATTAAGTCCTCTCTGCGGGGTCTTTAAACTACTTATCTCTTTTCTAGCGTGACGAAAAAAATGAGGTAGTACAATAAAACGGGCTGTTTAAGCCAGAAAGGGTTAAAAACAAGATGGGTTTTTATTAGGCCCTCATTAGACTTAATGGCTGTAGAATGAAAGTACTTTAAAGCGTCTCGTGAATGCTTAAGAAGAACAGAAACGTCTGCAAAGACTTTGGGTTATATAGTCATCCGCAAAAAAGAAAAGACCATCAGTGATAGCCCCGTGTCGCATTTCGCCTCCGTACCATAACTTGATCTTCTTATAGCCTTTTCGCGTCCCGCGCTCGCACAGTCCCAGAGGAACAATGACAGCTACTTTCCCTTCGACGATTCCACCAACAGGCGGCGGGGTATTACTTTTCAGAATGTCATGGATAGGGGGGAAGAAAGTTAGAAAGTCTTCAAGTCAGGACAATTTTCGGTCTTGTTTCATCAGTCAACTTTTGGAATGAGACATCAGAAAAACAGACCCTAAAGAATAATTATACATAACATTAATTTTCAAACTTCTTTTGAATAAACGCATCAGTAAACCTCAATTATTCCACATTTTTACTTCTCTTAAATTCATTTTTTACATCGATTGATTGTTGAAACTTTTGCGATTTTAGAGAAGTAAAACACATATAAGGCAAAAAGATTTTACCTGGAACGATACGTTTCTCATAGAATAGCGAAAGTCTTAAGTAAAACAGTCAAAACTTTTGCTATTCTGTAGGGAAATCTTTTGCTGTTCCAGGTGAAGCTTTTTTCCGTGTATCAAGAAGATAAAATTAGAACATGTTAGTATCAATTTGCATATGTATAACACATTGACATCAGTAAAAAATTATTGCTTTTTCCGAACCCTCCTGATTTATCCAGATTAAAGACAGGTTTCCCGATTGAAATGTTCTCTAGAGACCAACACAGAAGGGATGTCACAAATCTTAAAACGCACCAGAGAGAAATAATAATATTTTTGCCGCAAGATATTTTAATACTTTGTCCATTGGCTTTGTTTCTTTTACCGGTCAGAAAAAATTGTCTTTCCTACGAAAAATTCGGTTCCCGAATGGTGATAAAGAACCAAATTGGTGATAAGGTGAAAGATCTAATTACATATATATATAGTTGAAACCAACCCGTTGTGCTGATTGTGCAGGAGATAAAAGAGAAGAGGATCAAGTTCTGTTTGTCTCTTTCTCGGTTTATTTTCTTTCTTTTCTATCGTCGACGATTCGTTTTTTTCCCTAGAGGTAAGAGAGAGAGGTGGGTTTTTGAAAAGGCATCGCATTCGTGTGTGCGAGCTTGCAACCGTCTGCAGACGCGTGAAAATAAAATTAAGCCCAACTTTCGGTCAAATTGGTTGAAATTGGGAGACGATATAAGGGCCCAGGAGTCCCATGGGTTCAAGTCCCTTTACGTGAAAGTGATGTTGAGTGTGAGAATGAAGAAAACGATGGGAGGAACTTAGTAAAGCCTTGGACACACGAGAGGATAAGCCTTGGGTTAGGGGGTGCTGAGTGCCAGGCATCAATAATTCAGCAGCCGACTATGACGAGGTTACCGTTTGGCTGCCTCGATCTCCCTCATTCACGCTATATACTCTCAAACAAAATGCACACGTGAAACCTGAATACCATCATCCAAATAAAAAGCCAGGGGTTTCGATCTTAATCGGTTCCTTGTTCGAGAAAAAAAACGGTGCAGATTACTCTATCAACCCTAAGCCCTAATGATCCACTTTTGCACGAATAGTAACTTATTAGTACTGTAATCGAAATGTATAAAACATTAAAATAAGATTTCCAAGTTTGAAATTTTAATCACATTTCCTACTGAATGTCATTTCTAATATGAACGAACAATATATCTTAAGACAGATTGACTCAATCGAAAGTTATCACCGAGTTTTGTATTCAAGAGACTTAAATTGTCAACATGGATCGATACCATTGTTTTATTTTAATCCATTCAACTATTTACGCAATGTAAATATATAGAATTAGCATCATTCGGAATGTGTTAATCCATGATTCACAAATTTGAACTAAATATTTCCATATTAGCAAAAAGAAAAACATGAAATGAGAAAGAAGTAAATTGCTATTTGCCTATTATTTTTACAATTATTAATATGTTTTTAATTTGAATTTAAATTCTGCGTATTATATTAACAAGGGAAAAACGACTCTAAAATATACGAGAAAATAAGAGAAAACAGTTATCAACGTAATATGTATTATAAGAAACAACTAGATGTAAGTAATTCGATAGAAAATCTAACCGTGGATAATATTTATGTCCTTGCAGCATCCTTGAACTGAGGAAAGAGAAAAGCAGAGATGCTGCTAGGTCACGTCGCGGAAAGGAGAACTACGAGTTTTATGAGTTAGCGAAAATGTTGCCTCTACCAGCAGCCATAACCTCCCAACTGGACAAGGCTTCCATCATAAGGCTGACAATCTCTTACCTTAAACTCCGTGACTTCTCGGGTCACGGTGATCCTCCATGGAGTCGCGATGGACCACCGCCCAACAAGTCCGTTAAAGGTAAATTATTTTGCAAATAAATTTTCTCTATCAGGTCAAAAAATGATAATTCGATTCATTAGAAATGTTTTAATTCCTATACTCGCCGAAACAAAATTGGAAGCAGGATTTAATTGAAACTTATTTAACAATTTGGATCTAGTTAAGTAAACCTTTGAATTATTATAATTTTCAACAGATGGAATTTTCCCTCTCTCACAATACATAAATGTGAAACTCTAACGAAATTACAAGGAACAGAAACGATAGACAGAGGGTTGAACGAATGAATGAGTGGCAGTAAGACCCGAAGAAGGATTTCCTCTTGATTATTGTCCCCTACGCTTACGTCAATCTAAACTCACATTCGCTACTGGTGGATCCGAAAGACTAAACAAAGTTATCCTTCCACTGGCCCCTCTGCTTTTCAGACTGCGTCACGTATCGCACTAGAGAACTTCAACTCTTCTATAAATCATTTCTCGTTTTTCTTATTCTTCCACTGCTTTCTCCCTTTTCTAAACGTCGATTAGCTTCTGTCAATTCCGCCTGCTCTTTATATAACAGCAAAAACAATAAAAAAAAAGAGTATTGTGCAATATATTGTTATATAATCTTTTTATATATACACACTATACTGAGAATGAAGAGAGAAATTCGATAGTTGCTGCCAACTAATTCAGAAATGGTTTTGCAATATAATTGTTTGCCATGTAAGTCGCGAACAAACATTTTCACCCGCGTCGCGCACGCTTACATATTATTATGACCCTGCGATTGTGTATATTATCATGGAAATAGTTACTAAACCTATATATATATAGTATTCAGAGAACGTGATGACGTTAATCGAAAACAATTCAAGTCTATATTAGCCAATAAACATTCAATTATTAGAGGAAACTGAACCGAAAAAAGGAACTTTGGAATTTAAAAAAAAATTTATCACAATCGAGATTTGTATTTTGGATGACGCATTTAAGAAGAACATGAATAATAATTCTCTTTCTGTATTTTTACTCCAAAAATTATAAACATACCGCTTCAATTTTTTGCTTCTTCTTTCTTCACTGTAAAAAGACAAGTATGAATTTAGAACCGATTTTGGTATTAATTCGTCATTTGGTATATTTCAATACCTGAAATCAGCTCTAATTTTCCACTTTTTTTTACATGTTTTGGGAGCGCAATTAGTAAAATTTACTCTGGAAATAGTAAAAATTGTCAGACAGAAATTCCAGTCAGTTTCTGCATTTTACTATATAAATTTGAAAAATCTAACTTGGAGCTAAAAAATCATTTTAGAAATTATTCGAACTAAACAAACAGTAAACTTACCATTCGACAAAAAAAAAAGAAAAAAGAAATCGCGAAAATAATTCCCTTTACCCTGTGTTTGCTCAGTAGTTTGTGATTCTGACGTGTTTAATCATTGGTAACTAATTGTACCCACGACTCTAAAAGTATCTGTAGTTGATATTCTCTGATGGATCAGCATATGGATCAAGAGGATAAAACGACGTACCCTACTTTCTGTTTTTGAAACACCTACAACATTCTCAAGATTTTAAACTAGTTTTTATGTTTCAAAAAGTCTTTGAAAAACTACAATTTTTATTGCAATTGTAATGAAAAACAATCCGTCAATCTCTCTTTTAGTCCTCAGTTGCCTTAAGGGTCAAAGTCGTTGCGATTTTTCAATTAAGGGCATGTCAAAGTCGCTGCGATATTTCCATTGCAGCTCAACGACTTTGACATGCCCTTAAGGTTTATCTATTATACATTAACCTAAAGAGAAGCCTTCAAGCATTTTTGGATATTTTTGATAAAAACTTTTGATTCCAACTATAAAATCTCCTTTATAATCCATGAAAAATAATTTTAAAAAATCTATTAGAGAAGAGAATTTTTGCTATATTTGAACCTAATTCAGCGATAACAGGAGGGTAAATGTTGCATTTTTTTCATTTTAACGCGCAAGAACTGCACAATCATTTCGAGACACTCGGGATGAGTAGATGGGGAAGAAATTCTTGAAAGAAAAGCATAAACGGGACAACAATAGATGCCACCTCACGATACCCTTATAACTTGAGTGACCAAGCAACCGGCAACAGATTCACAGATACATAGTAATAGAGAATTGTCGCCAATAATCGAACCGATAAGATCACGTGGCCTGCTTTCATTTTCGAGGTTCATTTAACCAAAAATAGGGGGACACATACTGCTTGATAAATAATTCTCTAACATTTTCGTATCTTCTTCCAAAAGCTCAATAAAGTATCCAGCATGTTTTTTTTTTTTAATTAATTTTTAACTCATCGATTTTTTTTTAAATTGTATCTAATTTTTCACGAAAAACGACTCTAGAGAAAAGGGAAGTTTTCTTCCTTTTTTTTCCTTTTAGGTTTTGCGAGCAGTTAATTTTTGAAGATAGAAACAAGTGACGTGTGCGGTAGATCTAGAAAATCAAGAAAGGTCGGTTAAGTTAATATTTGCGGAGCCGAGAAACGGGAAATCTACCATTGAGGTATAAAGGGCTGAGGAGCAGGGGTAGTGCAGCAACCACCCCCAACTCTACCCACATGTAAATCTAATCACGGCAACAACCCCAACGCCCACTCCTCGCATTACCAGCCACCAATGTAACTAAACTAACGAAATTGAGTTAGGTGCCAGCCGCGTACTGCTGCCACAACTCCTCGTCAAACTGAATCCACTGCCCTCGCGTCGTCACACAACTCCATTTATATCTATATATGAGGACTACCACTAATTTACAAAAAGAACTAAAAAATAAACTCTCCAAATCTGAATTAGTTGAAAATTCTATTGCTTCGCCAAAAACATTAATTATATAATTTAAAAATAACATTATATTTTCGCGCTCTCAAGAAAGAAGAAACAATAAAAATTTTAGGTTATGTTTATAATTTTTTGAGTAAAAATACTATAAATTGATATAATTATTTTATTATTAATACCATAAATTACTTTTATAAATTATTGATGTTTGTCTTCATTGCATTCAAAACATTCAAGTTATAAAATAATTATAAAGGAACTTTTAATCAAGATAAATCTAACATAAACATAACCTACAATTCGTTTGCTTCTTACGCCCAGAGAAATGTTTTATTTGAACAAAATATAATTTATTTGAGTTAAATAAACGTATATTTGTCTCAGAGCCTACTAAACTATTTATTTGTTTTAAATAAAAATTTTATTTGAACCAAATAAAATTTTTATTTCAATCAAATAAATTTTTACTTGAACCAAATATTTTTTGATTTAAATCAAATAAATATTTACTTGAACCAAATATTTTTTGATTTAAATCAAATAAATATTTACTTGAACCAAATATTTT
>JUFY01032257.1:0-12603 GCA_001855655.1 Leptopilina clavipes
TATATATATATATATATTGATGCCACATATAGAAAAAAGTACCAAGAATTAGGCTCAATATAACGGCGCGCATTTGATTCAACAATTTCATAATTAGCTTCCAAAACCCATAATTATCAGACCACGCATACAATACGTGAGAATATCTATAACCCATTCAGGATCAATGCTCTTGCCTAATTACTTTTTAAAATTACTATTTTTTCACCATGTCTAATCTTACTAAAAATTCTCCGTTCAACTAACAATTTTGTCATTTTTCAATGGCTGGAAACAAACAGATTTGTTGCAAAATTATAATTTTTTATATAATTTATGTGAAAATAATTCAAAATTCATTGACCGATTAATCCGTGAAATGGGATTAATTAATAATTTCTACTACCATTAATCGGGACAGTGAGTAATAATTAAAAAGCTTATTATCTGAAACTTATGGCAACAAAATTAAGATTCAATGTACATCTGATTATCAAGTATATATTTATATGGAATATTTTTAATTATAAAATAAATTAAATGTTTATATGAATAAGAGGTGGTTGTGCTCGCTTCAATGTCAGACGTTTTTAATTGGATGAAATTATAAGGTACCTAATGCGCGTATTCGATAGGCGGGACAGGTGAGATGTTCGCTTACTGCCAGAAATGCTCACCTATTGAAACACTTTGTAAATCGCGATATATATACCGTTAAACGTTCAACCATAACTAACACTATCATTAACTAATCGTTCATAAAAAATAATTTTTATCTACATCTTTGCAAAAAAAAAAACACAAAAAAAAATTAACACAAAATATCAAATACAAAAATCTGTTATTTAATTAATTCCTTAATTAAATGATAAAATTATTAAACTTTTCAGAGACAATAAATAAATTACGAATAACAAAAAAATTTATTTAAATTTGACGAATATTAATTAAATAAATCATCAAATCGACAAATCAAGAACTCGAAAAAAATTTTTTCCAAGTCGAGTATTAATAAAGACTGTTGGTTTATTGAGCATGTAATGCTACCAATATTCACGAATCAAATTCATTTGCATAAAAAAAAATTAAAACGCAAAATTGTGTTAATACTGAAATATTACCGAAAAAAGGTATTACACGTTTGTTGAAAAAAAAGGAAGAATTTATACTGTAATGCTGTCTTCATCTCTCAATAACGTCTCCATTAAGAACCTTAAATCATTCGGGATTTGGGTTAACTCTGAAATTTCGATGAGATTAAAATCTCTGAAAGGCTCTCGAAGGAAAATGAAGTTGTCTGACAACAAGTCTTGACGATCTTAAAAGGTCATTCTCGTATCTTGGGAAGCATTATGTTACATCGTGGGTGATGCTGAATACTTGAAAGTCATTGATAGCTATGTACAAATAAACAACTGTATGTATATTAAAAATACATACACCTTATATAAAATACCTTTTTTAATAATTTAATGTAATTATTAATTAATAATGCTAGTAATAATAATGATGATGATAATAATGATAATGTAATGTTAATAATGATAATAATAAAAACATTATTATTAATATTTACAATTAAATTATGGATAAATATAGCAATGTGTTCGCATAAGAAAGTGCGCGATTAAGAAGTTTCGTTCGGCGAAATAAATAATAAAACAAACCATGAAACGACGATGTCATGGTCATCCTTGTAAATCGTCCCGCACTGATGCCTTGGAACTCACGAGTTGAAAATCAGTAGGTACGATTGGATTTAGACACTTCCTCACACCAGACGTCCCGTTAAGCCATTCAATTCCTCGTAATTGCACTTTCTCCCTCTTTCTCTCTCGCGGCCTTTCAAAAACACTTCTCTCTTTCCACTACTATACTTCATACACATATCCCTCATCTTTATTTCACTTCAAATGCAAACTGACAGTTCAACGACTTTCCCACGCAAAATTTTTTTTTTTTAATTTTTGCCTTTTTTTTGCAGATAACTATTTTTTAATTTAATTACTACAAGTACTTCAACTACAACTGCAACTACAAACCATCCATCATCAACGTTTTTCACTACCTTAAATTGAAGTTATGAATAAATTGAAGAGAGTTTCTAGTTTCAATAGTATGAAGACTATTGAAGCTATTAAAATTTGTAACTATCATTAACTGAATGTTAGCTTCAAGATTAAATAATTGAAGCTGTAGATAGTGAAAAATAACTACCATATTTTTAAACCACTAATTAATAAAATTCACTTCAAACTGCTAATGAATACGATTCGTTCTTGTAGTTTCAGTTGAAGATAATTCAAATTACGATAAATTGAAGATATTTCAAACTAAGATACATTGAAAATACTTGAAACTACGATAAATTGAAGATAATTGAAACTACCATAAATTGAAGACAATTCAAACTATGGTAAATTGGAAATACTTGAAACTACGATAAATTGAAGATAATTGAAACTACCATAAATTGAAGACAATTCAAACTATGGTAAATTGGAAATACTTGAAACTTTGGTAAAATGAAGATAATTTAAACTGCGATAAATGGAAGATAATTCAAACTACGGTAAATTGAAGATAATTGAAACTACCATAAATTGAAGACAATTCAAACTATGGTAAATTGGAAATACTTGAAAATTCGGTAAAATGAAGATAATTTAAACTGCGATAAATTGAAGATAATTCAAACTACGGTAAATTGAAGATAATTCAAACTACGATAAATTGAAGATAATTCAAACTACCATAAATTGAAGCTACAATCAAGTCGTAAGCTTCAAAACCAAGTAAATGAAGAAACTGTAAAATTAAAATACTTACAAATGTACAAAATTTCGAGAAGTAATTAAAAAGAAAGAAGGGACATAAGAAAGGAAAAAACTTAAGTTACTTATTATTGGAAGGTGAAAGAAAGAGAAGATTACAAAATGGCACTTCCGCAATTTCCAGTAGTAAAACCATCTTTTTGCCTCTATTCATGAATCATTAAACAAACCGAACGTTGAAAATGATGATACAATTATCTAGAATTGAATCATTTTCCAATAAACTCATACATCCTGCAATTTATCTCCAATATAAAGTCTTAAAAGTTTCCAATTGCAGATGCTGTATCATATTTGTAGGCAGTTATACTGTTGTTCCTATTATTATCAGTTGATACTGAAAAATATGTATACACGAAGGCGGCTGAAAGACGTTCAAGACCGGTTTTCAAAATATTAGCTTCAAATTCACTCCTGTACTTCGTTTTTTACTTTCAAGAATAAATATTATAAATAAATAAATAAATAAATAAATAAACATTTTTTAATTTTAATATTAGGTTTCGCTTTCACTTTCAAAATCTCCAGTATACGATTCATATTTTTAGTTTCCAATAGCTTCAGTTTCTGGTAGCTTTAGTCTCCAATAGCTTCAATTTCTGGTAGATTTAGTTTCTAATAGTTTTAGTTTCTGGTAGCTTTAGTCTCCAATAGCTTCAATTTCTGGTAGCTTTAGTTTCCAATAGTTTTAGTTTCTGGTAGCTTTAGTTTTCAATAGCTTCAATTTCTGGTAGCTTTAGTTTCCAATAGTTTTAGTTTCTGGTAGCTTTAGTTTTCAATAGCTTCAATTTCTGGTAGCTTTAGTTTCCACTAGTTTTAGTTTCTGGTAGTTTTAGTTTCCGATAGCTTCAATTTCTGGTAGCTTTAGTTTTTAATAGCTTCAATTTCTGGTAGCTTTAGTTTTCACTAGTTTTAGTTTCCGATAGCTTCAATTTCTGGTAGCTTTAGTTTTCAATAGCTTCAATTTCTGGTAGCTTTAGTTTCCAATAGTTTTAGTTTCTGGTAGCTTTAGTTTCCAATAGTTTCAGTTTCTGGTAGCTTTAGTTTCCAATAGCTTCGATTTCTGGTAGCTTTAGTTTCCAATAGCTTCAGTTTCTGGTAGTTTTAGTTTCCAATAGCTTCAATTTCTGGTAGCTTTAGTTTCCAATATTTTCAATTATGACCAGTAACAATTTAAAATTAACCAATAAATTGTAGTCTTAAAAATAAATGCAGTTCAGTAATGGACAGCCAGACATATAGTGCCCCATTAAATTGATCGCACTTGGAAATTCAATAGAAATATACATTGATATTCTATATATTCATACATATTGATCGTGTACAATGTTGAATTTTCAATTGCGCTATTTAAGAGTACATACACGTGGTATACGTAAATCACAAAGCTGAATATGTACACGCGCTAGAAAACACGAATATTTCCTTCAACTAATACATCTCGCGTTCATACGACCTACCACTTTCGTGTAGGCCTCACGTAAAAGCAAATTTTATCGAGGAATTTCCATTTTTTTATTTCTCCTTTCATATAATATATCCAGCATTGAAATCTGGGTGGAAAAAAAGCAATCACCGTTTTTCGCCCACGATATTTCCGGGTACCACCATCAGGGTGTGGAATGATAATATTTGTACAACATAATTTCAATATGTATACGAATTGAAACGAATCCATGTTAATGGAAACTATGAGAATGAATGTACATTTTCGGAAAAATTATAAAACCAGTAAACATAGATTTTAACAAGTCAATAAATACCTTATTCTATATGAGAAATGTTAATTTTCTCCTCTATGTACATTTTTATCAAATAGCTCGCTAATTTAATTACATATAAATTAGCAATCAGAACATTCCAATTGAAACTCTCGAAAGTGTAATTAGAATAATGAGATTGTAAAATTCCTTTGTATTTTTTTTTTCATCGATAAATTAGTAGGGAAAATATGTAATATAAAATAGTTTTATAAGAGATTGGACCAAAGTGGCGGGTTGAAGGTGAAGGTAGAAGAAGAAGAGAAAAAAAAACAGTCTGGTGACTTGATCGTGTCGGGGTCACAATAATTTGCGACCAAAAGGCTCGTTTATATAGGAACGATACTGTTCCTGGAAGGAAATCTGAAAGAGTTGGGTGCCGACCAGGCGTGATGACCCGAAAGACAGGCTATAACGTACGTGAAACACATGTTTACCGCCATTTATTGTTGTTAACCAGAGCTGAACGCCAAATATGCAAATGGCACCACGAAAGCGGGGCTCCGCTTAAAATTCGTCGGGTCCAGACGGATCTTTAAATTTTTCTCTGCACCTCTTTCCTCGCCATTATCAAATAATCGCTGAAATTTTATACGAGATTCGTGAAAGTCGCGTAAGTAATTGAAAAAAAAGAACTTTAAATACAGCTTTAACTAATTGGTGGCTTCAATTACATATAGCTTCAGCTAAAACTACATTGTAACTATGTTAGTAGTTTCAATACATTTTAAACACTGTATCAACAAATTGGTAGCTTCAATTAATTATAGTTACAATGTAGCTGTAATGTAGTTTTACTTGAAGCTATAATTAATTGAAGCTACCAATATGTTTGTAGCTTCAATAAATTGTAAATGCTGCTTCAACTAATTGGTAACTTCAATTAATTACAACCTCAGTTAAAACTACATTATAGATACATTTTAACTACATTTGTAGCTTCAATAAATAATTGTTCCTTCAATCCGGAGTATTTTTGTATGAATGTTTACTTCAAACAATTACAATAAATTCGATTAATTATGTCTTCAATTTTTTGTAGTTCCAATCAATGGTAGCTTCAATTAAAGATAGCTTCAATTAATGGATAATAATAATTCTAGTAAATATTGAAGCAAATATTAAGACAAGGTACCACTGATGGAGGGTAAGATTTATTGAAGCTAAAAATAATTGAAGCTATCATTAAGTAAAGCTAATGTTAATTGAAGTTGTCATTAAATTGAAGCTACATGAATTGTATCCACCATACAAAAAAATACAATATTTTTAAAATATGGTATCATCAATTTGATGAAAACTTCAATTAATGGTAGCTTAATGGTAGTTTGAAACTACAAAAATTACAACCACCAACAATTGAGATAGCAACTAGTTGAAGCTACCACCATTGACTGAAGCTATGTTTTTGGAATAATAAATACAAGTAATAAGAGACTGAAACTTGGTTTCGTGCCAAATGTACATCTTCTTGCAGGTGATGCGCATTGAAATTAACATTGCACTTAGGTTATATGAATTTAATGGCAGGTGGATCACGAAGACCCATCATTTCAGGAATTAATTAAGAGCGATAACTTTAGTGTGTTCAACGATATATTTAATGCTTCGACGCGACGAACGGTGAACCATAATATTTGAGTCACACTTTCCCATATTGCATCTGCATTTACAAAAACCAAGCTTCCACCATAGTGGACTTCTAATGAATATATATTTTTTTCATCTAATTTGTCTCCTTTCCAAAAAAAAAAAAAATGTTGTCCCACATTACTTATTTTTTCAAACTTTATTCAAAAGAAATATTACCTGAAATAATGATATACATCGAAAGACACTCACACCGAAAAAGGGGAAAAAATTGGAAAGATTGAAAAAAGATAACAAGAATGAGGAAAATTAGAAAAAAATATAAAATGTTTTCTTGAAAAATAATTACCTAAAGATTATATTACTGTACTTGTTATCTTTTTTTTTTTAAAGTTGTCTCTCGAGACATTAAATATATCAAACGATAAATTTTCTCGCAATCGCATATAATAGAAATTAAGAAATTGACAAATTAAGTCAAGATTTATTAGTGGCATTTCTGACTTTCACAAATTGAAGCTATAATTTTTTTTAGAAAAGTCAAGAAATGGTGATAAAATTATCTAAAAACAAACAACAATTACATTACAACTACAATTAATAATTGAAAGTTAATTATTTGAAAATATCACTATTTGAAGTTATATTTGTTTATAACTTCAAACATTCTTTGAAATTATTATAGTTTATAACAACTATTAATTGAAGCAATAATTGTTTACAACAACTATCAATTGAAGCTATAATTGTTTATAACTACTATCAATTGAAGATATAATTGTTTTTAACCAATATTAATTGAAAATATAATTGTTTATAATAATTGACGCTATATTTGTTTATAAAAACTATTAATTGAAACTATAATTGTTTGTAACTACTATTTAATAATGATAATTGTTTATAACCAATATTAATTGAAAATATAATTGTTTATAATAATTGAAGCTATATTTGTTTATAACTACTATTTATTGAAGATAATTGTTTATAACCAATATTAATTGAAAATATAAATGTTTATAATAATTGAAGCTATATTTGTTTATAAAAACTCTGAATTGAAACTATAATTGTTTATAACTACTATTTATTAAAGATAATTGTTTATAACCAATAATAATTGAAAATATCTTTGTTATAATAATTGAAGCTATATTTGTTTATAACAACTATTAATTGAAACTATAATTGTTTATAACTACTATTTATTAAAGATAATTGTTTATAACCAATATTAATTGAAAATATAATTGTTTATAATAATTGAAGCTATATTTGTTTATAACTACTATTAATTGAAGCTATAATTGTTTATTTTTTTATAACTAATGATTTTTGAAACTACAATTAATATCAAATTTTATTCTTTGTAACCACTATTAGTTTTATAATTTACTACTTCAATCAATAGTTATTCTTATTCACAACTAATTAAATGAAGCTATTAATTAATGCATCTGATAAACACCTATCGCTTCAATCTGATCGTTTGAAGCTACAAACAATTATTAAAACTACTCTTCATTCAATTGATTGCAGTCACGCCTATTAAGAATCGTTTAAAGCTACAATCAATTATTGAAACTACTTTTTCCCAAGTGAGCATTACATCAATTAAAAATTGCCTGAAGCTACAATTATTTATTCAAACTACTATTCATAATACTGAATCAAAATTACTTTTGCAATATTTACTTTTTAAAAAATGAGAATATGTTAAAATGAAAAATAATAAAACACCCTACGATGTGATGTGAAGATAAAAAAAAAAAAAAAAAAAAATTGGTAACGCGGAAATAAGAGCACCTTTTTGAAATTATATAGGTAGTCTGGCGAAGATGAGAAATTTCGATCAAAGTATATCGACAGTGCCAGGGGCATCCTTGAGGACAAACAGGAGCAGAATCATGGTTATCATTATACTGATGAAGCGCGTATGCATAAGAAGTAAGGCGGGTATCATCATCAGTCTAGTGAATTAGTATGAGTAAAGGGTTACTCTACCTCTTCCCCCCCTCCCCCTCCTACCCTTTTGATGTAAGTTGCAACGATGTAAGTACTCTGGGTAAGAAGGACGAGGTGATTATCTCGCCGGGTACGTCCGCCAATTGAAGTATATATGTAGGCAGGCATGAGACATACGTGGAACGCATGTGCATATGGTTATAATACCTTCTTCTTCTTCTTCTTCTTCTTACAATCTCTTCAGGTAAGACTGTATAAATGCAGGTCGATTTTTGAGAACGTGATGCGCGTGTCTGAGCGGAAGGCGCGTGGTATCTTTCTTTCTCTTTATATATATTCTTATAATAATCGACCTCCGGAGGCTTTCAAACTTCACTCAGTGTGTGCAATAACGCAACTTATATGTGTGAGCGCGCAAATGCAACACCAGATTCCACAACTAACACTTCTTCTTCTCCTTCTTCTTCTTTCTCTTCTTTTTTTCATGCTGCTCTCTTTTTTCCTCCCTTTGAAATCATCTCTCTTAACGACGACGACTACTACGCTACTTGAAGTTTACGCTCAAACCGCAATTAGAAAACTTCTCTTTGGTCCAAACCACTAATCTATAGGTACACAACTCGCAACGCAAAATTAAACCGTTTTTAAAAACAATTCATACTTCTTTTATTTCACTCAAAAAAAAAAAAAAACCGGAAAGAAAAAAAAATCTCCCACCATGAATTAAACAGAAACGGAGGAATAGAATTTCGCGAATATAAGATGATTTGCCATGATAAAAAAATTCACTTGAAAATAAAAAATTTCCACCGGGGTGATTTGTAGGTGGAAGGGAATGATGTGTGTAAAAGCGCGTGTGAGGCAAAGATGAGAGGTTTTTCGGGAAAAGAAATTTCAGTGGCGAAGAGGAGCTCGAGGGCGGCGACGGTTTATACAAGATATATATAAAAAAAAAGAAAGGAGAAGAGAGAAAAGGAAAAGAGTTTTGCGCTGATAAACACGTGTAGCTTTTAAGATGGCATCCCAAAGATCGTATCTTCCGTTAAAATATACCCGCCGGAGAAAATATTAACTACTTCGTGCTTCTGCTGTCCCTCCCACCGCCGAAACCCCACCGCCTTTGCAATATTTTCACACAAGTGCACATTCTCTTTTGTTTTTTTTTCTTTCTTTCTTTAAGACCTCCCGCCTACCTCTCTTCTTCTTCTTCTTCGTCTTCTTCTTCCTCCTTCTCTTTCATCTTTGTACGAATAAATAAATGACCTTGCGAAAATCGTTGGATGGTAATACGACTGCAGTAATCGTTAGCATTTATGTTGAATCCTAATGTAGATTGGTGATAGTTAATTTTAAGAAACATTTCATCGTTCACGTCAACCAAGAGAGAATTTTTACTGTATTTTTTATTCACAATTCTTTCTTCGAAATACCAACAAGTCATTTGAATAGAAATTATAATTCATAATTGATTTTGAAGATAATTAATGGTGATCAACAATTGACTTGCAACCATATTCAATTCAGAAGACAATAAATATTGAAGCTATCAACTGTAAGTATGATCAATTTCAGCAACCATTTTTGAAGCTAAACAGTGGGACCATAAATTGAAACTGTCAACTGTAACTAGCATCAATTCCGGAAATCATTTTTGAAGCTAATCAATTCCAGAAAGCATTATTGAAGATATAAATAATAACTATTTTCCTTTGGTGGAATTATTAATTGAATCTGTCAATAATTGCCACAACCATTACTGATAGCTTCACTACCATCCTTTGAAGATATCAACAATTGAAACTACCATAATTAAAGCTATATTACTTACTGTCGGTAGCAATAACTGTAACAACTAGAATTATTATAAATAATGTATCGATAAAAGGAAATATCAACTAAAGCTACTGAATATTGAAAGTACCATAATCAAGATACCGTTTTTTGAAGCTATCAGCTGTAAAAACAACCATAATTAAAGCTAGATCTACTGAAGATATCAAAAAATGTAACAACCAGATTTATAAATATAATGTAGATAAAAAGAACAATCAACTAAAGTAACTATAGATTGAAATTACCATAAAGAAGATACTTTGAAGCTATAAATAATTGAAACTACCATAACTGAAGCTACTGTAGATTGTAGATGTTAACAATTGAAGACACAAATGATTGAAACTACTAATAATTGAAACTACCAATGATTGAAATTACTAATAATTGAAACTACTAACAATTGAAACTACTAATAATTGAAACTACTAATAATTGAAACTACTAATAATTGAAACTACTAATAATTGAAACTACTAATAATTGAAACTACCAATGATTGAAACTACTAATAATTGAGACTCCTAATGTCTGAAACAACCAATGATTGAAATTACTAATAATTGAGACTCCTAATGGCTGAAACTACAAACAATTGAAACTGTCAATGGTTTAAACTACTAATAATTAAAACTACAAATGATTGAAACTACTAATAATTGAAACTACAAATGATTGAAATTAAATAATAATTGAAACTCCTAATGGCTGAAACTACAAATAATTGAAACTGCCAATGGTTGAAACTACTACTAATTGAAACTACCAATGATTGAAACTACTGGTGATTTAAACTACTAATAATAAAACTACAAATGATTGAAACTCCTAATGGCTAAAACTACAAATAATTGAAACTACCAATGATTGAAACTACCAATAATTGAAGTTTCTATTGGTTGAAATTAACATTAAAGAAGTTACCAAACTGAAGTTACCATTGGCTAAAACCAATTTCGATTGAACAAACCATGAATAAATACAAATTCCAATTAGTAATAATGATGAATAAAATTCAATATAATTGAAAAATCTCCCACTGAAAAGAAGACCTAACGGACATTTTAAAAAGGTGTAACGAATTTGTAATTTCTTTGAAGAATTTTCGATCAACTTTTTGCAGAGATTGTAATATACCCATTTTTATTATGTGTGGGTTCATTTCCTTTATGCCAGAGGAAATCCTCTCTTGAAAACAGATCTCACAAATAGCTCGCATTAGAGTATACACCAGCACATGAGTAATGAGCCGTTTCTATATACAAGTATAATAATATATATATATTTTTTTTCTCTCTCAACTTTTACTCGCTTTTGCAGTTTCTGAGAAATAAGGAAATATTTTCTGTTTCTTTCACAAAAACGATTAGTCACAATAAAATTACATTAATCAAGAATTATTAATTGTCAAATAATTATGTAGGGATCATATTTCCCAAGTGTATTTTAATTACAGGTAAAAAATTACCCTTGAGGAAGTTTTCTTTTTTGAAAATTTTCGAAAATGACTGATTACTTTAAATGCAAAATATTTTCGTAAATATAAACGATCGTGTGTCATATTTCACTTTTCTTTTTTGAATGACAGGGACAAATTGCAATTTCTCGGGTACTTTTAGGTTGGACCGGGCAATTTGCTACTGGCTTCACACACTGTCATGTGTTGGGCGAATCTCGACATATAATCAGGTTGCATTCTTTGCACGAATAAGGAGACTACATATATGTCGTTAGTAATCTTTTTTTTCGAAAATTTTTCCAAATTATAAACTGTTATAAATTCCGCTTGCAACTTTGCTTTTAGGTATTAATCTTGTTATTTTTGTTACGAATAAATTTCGCCAAAAGTATTGAACTATTTAATATCAATAATTTTCAAAAATGATAATAATAAGGAGAATACAATTATAATAAGGAGATAACAATTAGGAGAATTTATCACTTGGTGTAAAATGTAGAGGAGTAATTTTTCCATTTAAAAATAATAGTAGAGATAATAAATAATTATGTGGTAAAAATAATAATAGATAATACTGGTAGTGTTTCAATTAATCACGCCTTCAATAAATGACTGATGTATCATTCGATAATATCCATTTTATGGTAGTTTCGATCAGCAGAACCTTCAATAAAAGGTGTGTATAGTATAGTATTTTATGGCGAAACTTGTGCAATTTTTTGAACACGCTACTCTCGCACCTGAGAAGCAATATATATTCCAGCCAAAAGAGTTGGTAATTGAAAAATGGATGTTTGATTGCACCTAGGTATACATATATCGAACGAGACAATCGGAGCAACAAATCAAAAGCACCGCAAGCCGTCATTAAGGGAGTGTAAGAGGTCTTTGAAAACATCCAGGTAATTTCGAAATAAGCTTCAACGAGAGAAGCTTTATAGCCCCTTGAAGGTACCAGTTAGAGAGAGAGAGAGAGAGAGAGAGAGAGAGAGAGAGAGAGAGAGACTTTTTAAAGATGGTCAAGTTTTGGGAAAGCGTTTTACTTTCCTAATTTAATCTTACAGTTACGAGAAGTCCTTTTTTAAGAGAGTGGAACTGGGAATTTTGTTGAAAGTTGCCTTTTTCAGACTTGCAAGATTCCTTAATTATTTTATGGACAATCTCGTGAGGTTTTTTTTTT
>JUFY01032257.1:13935-24202 GCA_001855655.1 Leptopilina clavipes
AGAGAAGCTTTATAGCCCCTTGAAGGTACCAGTTAGAGAGAGAGAGAGAGAGAGAGAGAGAGAGAGAGAGAGAGAGAGACTTTTCCTCTGAGGAAGGAAGGGTTTTATAGTTTGCACTGGGATCGGGTATTAGAGTCATCCTCAGGGCAGGTGGAGGCGGTTAGTACCACTATAGATGTATATACGTATAAAACATTCGCATTTTTCAGGCAAACACCAATAATAATGAAAAACAATACATAGACAATTTTCCTTTGTGTATATGTGTGTGTGTTGTATATTTCCGATTGCGCTTCATTCTCACAAGGATGACTGTGCATGTCGGCGTGAGTCTGCTTCTTTTACGCGTTCATAATTGAGATAATCTTTACCGACCAAGCAAAGGACTGGCGGTATGTGGATTTTTACAATCGGCGATTTCCTTCCCTCGGAGACGCCGTTATCCTCTCTTATTACTGTATAACCAAGGATCGATATCTGAATAATCGCCAAAATTTCAAAAGGTCCTTGTCCATAAACAATTTTACCCTCTTGCTTGTATTTGCTCATTGTGATGAGATTTTTTTTCCTCTTCTTGTTTCCTTTTTTACATCGATACTTTATTGATTATGGAAGATTATTATCGTATATATGTGTGTGTGTGCTAAAACCATATAATTATCATGTACCGTTTGCAGAAGCTTCGATGGACAAAAATAATAATTAGAATGAAGATAATTTTCTTGACTTATGCGATAATAGTGTTTTAATGAATTCGACGAAAATTTTACGACTATTTGGCTCGAAAATTTATCAAATATTGTCAAACTTTTAATTCAATTTGACAAACTTTGACAATTTGTTTAAAAATATTACTGATTGAAGATATTTTCTGTAACTACCGTCTATTGAAGCTACCACTGCTGGAAACTACTGTCCATTGTAGCTATTACCTATGAAACTACAAACTGAGGAAACTTTTTATCGCATTTACTGGAGCTATTAAAACTACCAATAATTGAAGCTATCATCTATGGAACTACCGTCTATTGAAGCTGTCAAGTATAAAACTACCGTCGATTGAAGCTATTATATGTGAAACTACTGGAGATACTTTTTATCTGAACGATTACTATTTACTGAAGCCAATAAAACTACCATTAATTGCAGCTATCAACTATGGAACTACCGTCTATTGAAGGTATTATGTATAGAACTACTGCTTATCTACAAAAATGCGATCTAAAGAAGATTTGATCTAAAAACTAGAGTTTACTGAAGCTATTAAAACTACCATTTATTGAAGCTAACATCTATGGAAGTACCGTCAATTGAAGCTATCTTTTATAGAACTACCGTCGATTGAAGCTATTATCTACAAAACTATAATCTAAGAAAGCATTTATCTAAACGACTACAGTTTACTGAAGCTATTAAAACTACCATTAATTGAAGCTAACATCTATGGAACTACCGTCTATTGAAGCTGTCAAGTATAAAACTACCGTTGATTAAAGCTATTATATGTGAAACTACAAAAGAAACTTTTTATCTAAAAGATTACCATTTACTGGAGCTAATAAAACTATCATTAATTGAAGCTATCAACTATGGAACTACTGTCTATTGAAGCTATTATGTATAGAACTACCGCTTAACTACAAAAATGCAATCTAAAGAAGATTTGATCTAAAAACCAGAGTTTACTGAAGCTATTAAAACCACCATTGCTTGAAGCTAACATCTATGGAAGTACCGTCTATTGAAGCTATCTTTTATAGATCTACCGTCGATTGAAGCTATTATCTACAAAACTATAATCTAAGAAAGCTTTTATCTTAAAGACTACAGTTTACTGAAGCTATTAAAACTACCATTAATTGAAGTTAACATCTATGGAACTACCGTCTATTGTAGCTATAATTTTTTTAAACTACCGTAACCTAAAAATGTTATTCTCCAAAATCTTGGCACTAAAACGCTATTTTTTTTTTATCCTGCTTATTTACATAATCGAAAGAAAATAAAATTCCTCTGAGATTTTTGTTGACGTTTTATTTTTTTTGAAAAAAGTAACGAAAAAAGTCATATAGGCCAAGAAACATAAAAATATGTCATAAAAATGATTAAGTTTACTCTTTGTTCATGTCCTTTCTTACTTTGTGTCTCATAAAATAAGTGCATACTGGCAACGCATAAGGCGAGGCAGCTGCCTCGGGAGATGCATCGTGTAGCTCCCGTACGTGCGGTCAGGAATTCTCAACCAAAAACACATAAAATCGTCAAGTAACTGAATAAAAATTACGCGAAATAACAATTATTATTTTTCTTTCTTTCGCAATTGCATTTCACAAAAAAAAAAAACTCTTGTGACCTTTGTCGTGATTTTATTTTATTTTTAATAGCAGTTGGCACGCTAATTAAAATATAAAATAAATTCAAAAATTAAAAATCCAAGAAAACAGTTATGTAGAGAGTAAAAGAATTTAAAGAATGAGATGATTGGATGAGTAAAAAAATTAGTGACGGTGGGTGTTTTGTGAGCAATTGCTCTGTTTTTTTTATCTATACTGTTATTATTTAAAAACAAGTTTCACCACAGTCAGAAAAGAGATCCGCCTTTAGTTACACGCACCATAGGGATATGATAGTTGTTACTTGTTTTGTTGGCAGGTGTACACACTCGTCACCATTCCTTCACTATATACCTTTTACCTTTTCGACCTCCACCTCTTTCTATTTCTTATCCTCTACCCAACCTCCCGAGTTCCTTTTCTTCATCGCGCCCGCACCAAGAAAATTAAACCCCACTTAACTCCTTGATTATCGTCGTCACGTACAACCGCCATCCTCGTTAACCACTTGGACAAAACAAAAGATGAAAAAAAAGCAACTCTCACCAGTAATTTTTTGCCCCTTGAAATGATAAATTTTTCAAAAAAAAAAAAAAAAAAAAAAAGAAAGGTGTAACAAATTCTTCATTATATTTACACAATTCCTTTTTAATTATACACACAAACTAAATTTACCAATAGAATGAAGCAACATTATTATAAATTTTAAAATAAACGATTTGAAATGTTATCAATAATCCTACTCTGTATTTTTGCCATTCGTCATATTGCATTTGCAGAATAATAGTAATAATTCCGCCGAAAGAAAATTCACCAAACAAAAGGGGGTAATTAATAAACGAAAATTACATGAAATTACAATAGAATTTTGCTCTCCACAGTAATTTCAATAATAGCCTTTCCTTACACAGATAAGTACAGAGGAACACAAAAGTAGAAAACGATCTTCGGCTGTTGAATGATGAATGCACCTGACGTCATACCCCAAGCATGGATAGAGAGAGAGAGAGAGAGAGGAGAGCTTCAGCCCTCCTCGCAATTATCTTGTCATTAATTTTTTTCCCCGCGAAGCACTATTATGCCATAATGAATTCCACCCTCAACGCGAGTCTAGATCCTCAACGGATAGAAGCAAGTGAGAGAAAGAAGGGTGATTTTGAAGCTCAAGCCTTGGATGATACCTTACAAGGTATCAGAGAGGGAGAGAGTATCGGTCAGCAACTACCATTGCTGCTCTTGGCGTAATACTTTAGTGCGAGGCGGAGGCGTACAGTGGTAGTTAGAGGTTTCGTATAGGCTAACTCAGAGGCTTGATCATCGTCATCGTTGATCTTCTTATTGCTACTCCTGCTTCATATACTGGTACTGCCACACAGTGTTCCAACTTCGAAGCACCGCGAACGCTATCATTAGCAAAGCAAGAATGAGGCTCACGGTATATACATACATATACCTATGGATGTGTGTGTATAAGAGAATGGAGGATGGATGGTCGTTTCTCGAGAGAGAAACTAAGAATCCGGCCAGTAGTCGACTCATGGCCTCAGGCTATGGTCTCTTATATATATAGAGTACATACCCCCTACCGGATCCCTTGGTACCATCTTCTACACTTTGATCTTTTCTTTACCCCACACTGCAATTTAATATAGATATTTTCCCATTTTTTTTCCATTTGTTTATTACTCATTGCAAAAAAGGAATCTAGCGCTTCTCCAAGTCGGAGAAAAATTTTACAGAGATTCCCAACATATTGATAAACTCCTTTTCAATTTAGCTTCTATTGAAGATATTTATAACGACCGTCTATTGCAACTATTGGAAAATACCGTCGACTGAACTCTAAATGTTTCTCAAAAATTGAAATTTAACTAATTCTTGATTGAAGACAATAGAGCAAAATCTGTAAATAGTTAACTGAAGCTAATGTTTCTGTAGTTTACCGTTTATTGAAGATATCGTAAATACCGTTTTTAATAGCCTTTAAATACAAATGACCAGGAATTGAAGCCATTAATACCAGACACTGTCGATGATTAAAGATGAAGACAGAAACAACCGTCAATTGAAGCTATTATTGACAAAGACTGCCGACGATTGAAGATATAGACAGAAACTACCGTCAATTGAAGCTATTATTGACAAAGACTGCCGACGATTGAAGATATAGACAGAAACAACCGTCAATTGAAGCTACTAATACCAGACACTGACAACGATTGAAGATATAGACAGAAACAACCGTCAATTGAAGCTAGTATTGACAAAGACTGCCGACGATTGAAGATATAGACAGAAACTACCGTCAAGTGAAGCTACTAATACCAGACACTGACAACGATTGAAGATATAGACAGAAACAACCGTCAATTGAAGCTAGTATTGACAAAGACTGCCGACGATCGAAGATACAGACAGCAACTACCGTCAATTGAAGCTATTATTGACAAAGACTGCCGACGATTGAAGATATAGACAGAAACTACCGTCAATTGAAGTTTCTTTTGACAAGCACTGCCGATGATTGCAGATATTAAAGACAGAAACTACCGTCAATTGAAGCTATTATTGACAAACACTGCCAACGATTGAAGATATAGACAGAAACTACCGTCAATTGAAGTTTCTTTTGACAAACACTGCCGATGATTGCAGATATTGAAGACAGAAACTACCGTCGATTGAAACTATTATCAATTAAAATTTCTAGAGTTGCAGAAGTTATTAACAGAAACTACCGTCAATTGAAGATATTAATAAAAACTACCAGGTTCCCTTCAACTGAAGCTATCTATAAGTAAATTTACCGTCGACTGAAACTATTATTGACATACACTGTCGATAATTAAAAATAATGAAGAAATAATATCTAGCCACCGCTGAAGCTAACGTCTCTGTGATTTACCATTTATTGAAGATATCGTAAATACCATTTTTAAGAGCCTATAAATAGAAACCACCGGTAATTGAAAATATAAACTAAAAATATTTCGAGTTATTGAGAATACTACCGACAACTGAAGTTACTAGACATTGAATTTTTAATCCCTTAACAACTGTAAATTCTTGCAAATATCTTCTAAAACTACCTTCAATTGAAGCTATTTTCAAGCCATCTTCAATGCTATTTTTGAATAAAGCAACAGTAGATTGGATATGCAGTGGAAAAAATTATCATCGATTGAAACTACTGTCGTCAGAAATGGAATTTTTACTCGACCAACTACCGTCAATTGAAGCTAAAATTGATTGCAACTGCCAATTATAAATGATAATATCGTTTTTAACATCTCATGATTACAATTTTTACCCTCTCTAAATTTACCGCTCAGTGAAAAATTTTTCACGCACAAAAATTTCGCACAGAAAAATTTTTTCAACACAGCAGAATAAATTTTCTTCACCTGAATTTTTTTGCCAACAAGGAATGTTTCCAAAAATGTCGCACCACGGATAAAGGGAATAAACATTCTTTCAACGATAAGTAAACCGAGGACGATCATAAAAACCTATCTTCATATTGTACACACGTGGACATTAAAACATTCACCTTATAACATTCACATGTTCATTATTTACCGAAAAAACTTCAAAATTTTGTCTGCATTAATAAAAAACCTTGAGCAGATAAAAAACAGTCGTCGGAAGGTAAAATCGTTTGTTAAATTTTGTACCCCATGTGACTCTCATTGGATCATCATTATTATTATTTTGTTTCTTTTGAAGCACACGAGTGCTTTTAAAGTGCGGATGCTTTCTTTCTTACTGCACCATGGCGACTTGTGTGCCTCTGGGAAACGAAAACCAAACGTGGGCAGAAGAAGATTGGTGCGACCTGGACACAAGAGTTTGGTCCATGGGCAAATATCCCGTTTTAAAACGTCGTTTGCATATTGCGCTCCGGGCTTGGTTTTTAAAAAAAAGGGCCCCGCTATGTATATTGCGGACAGTCTATAACGACAGGTTCGCCATTTATGCCAAGGTACGCAATACTCGCGTGGTAGGGCCACGATTTTTTTTCCCCTATTTTTCTTTTTTCGAAAGCAAGCAACGAATTTTAGATGTCGCCCACTACTTGTCAATTTGGAAATATCTTGTGACGATAAATCGGAAAAATTTTTGACAAATTTCACATGTAGTTTTTTTTGGGGAGTTGTCATTTTGAATCATATTGGGAGGGATTAAATAAACAAGAATATCGAATTAGAGTAACGTATTGAATTCTAAATATGAGTTCATTAGTATAAGTAGAAAGGATATAAATGCTATGTACATAAAGTGCACTGACATATGACCAGACCTATACTTGTCAGTTCGCGGCCAACTATGGGCCCCGTAATTAAGAATAATGACCCCGCTAATGCTTTTAACGAAATGAACAATTAGCAGGTGCAAGTCTATATTCTCAGCTCAAGAATACCTTGACGTATGCTTCTTTCTGTCGTCGTAAAATTCATATCTCTTGTCATTTCTATTATTGTACCACATTCAACAGCCATTCGAATTATTTTAGAAATAACGTTATTGAGAGAAATTTGTGAAGAAATCTACCAAAAATACCAAAAGTACCAAAAGTTTTCGGCATTAATTTATTTTAAGAAGAACAAAATCGATATTTCCTGAACTTTTCCACAACTTCCTCCATAAAAAAAACCTTTTTTTTCTTTTTTAATGATCGCGCAACTATGAAGAATCGTAAAAGCTAAACGATTTTATCATTGCGACCTCCCTTGTCGTTAAAAGTCTCCAATTCGACCATTCGACTAATTAAGAGTCCAAATGATGACTGAGACCTTTTAAGAGAAACCACTATTTTTATGCTATTTTTGGTATTGATATCAGACTAATATAAACGATGTTTCTACGCGACTGACTGGGATATTTCTCCACTCTTCTTTTTTTTTCTTTCTTTCCCTCCCCTTTCCATTTCAACCCACGCGCACTTAAAACCAGTCAGGTGAGTTCTGATTATAATATGCTCGTAAAACAGCGGCATGCGGTATCTTTAAAGATGGGATCCCTGCCGATGGAAAAAGGTAAAGACTGTCAGAACGGGAATTCATGGCATTCAACAGGTGGATTCACTCTTCGACGATAGAGAACATCGAATCAAGGAGGAATTGAAGAATGACGATTGGGGGTGGGACAGAAAGAACAAAAAAGGAAAAATAAGTTTCAAACTTTCAGACTGTTGACCTCTTTCATTCATCAATGCAACGAAATTTTCAAATTATATTCTCCCACTATTTCTGTGAGGGAAAAAAAATATCTGCGTCATTTATTATCCCTTTGGCTTATTAAAAAGAAACCCAATTCTTTAAAACTGGTTTTCTTCGCTTTTTATCAAAATGCTTTCTTTCTTTTATGACCTCCCACATTACTCCCCATAATTCTCTATTACTACTAATAATAATTTCATCGACAAGATTTTTTTACCTTACTTATTCACATTATTAATCAATTAAAAATATCCTACGATTTTTTTATAATATTATTCATATTTATTAACATTAGAAAATATCTTAATATTCTTAATCAATTAATTATTAACAAAAAAACAGTTCAGATAATTTTCCAAATATTCAATTTCTAAACAAGCGAATCAAAATTAAATATAATTTATAAATAGTTCATTATCAGGGAATTCTCTTCTCTAATATTCTATAGAACCGCATTCCGGATTGTGTATTTTATCAGCATAAGCAATTGAGTTCGAAATAAACATTAATGATGTGGTCACCCCGAAAATGGGCAAATGGGGCGTGGTGCATGGACGATTTGGGAAAAATATAATTTAACGGGCGTTCCCGCTTGGCGCACAAGGTGCAACGAAAATGAGATTTTTTATCGTACGTCATCGTTCGTTTCAGTATATACAGCAGCAATGTGAAAAAAAATATATAAAACAAGTTTTTGATTCATAAAAGCGCTAAATATAATCATACTAACAACGCCTACAACGCTATCTTCAATCACAGCTTCTTTATTCATTAAAACAAAAAAAAAAAAACAAAAAATTTGTTAATAACGGGGCAATATAATCAATTTCTATTTTTAAAAAATTGCAGATCAAAGATAATATTAAAAAAAATAGCAATTAAAAATATAATTATCCTAAAAATACCATCATTTGAAGCTACTGTGGATAGAAACTGCTGGTAATTGAAGATATCATTGAGACTCAAACTTAGTAGCGATTAAAGTTGTTTACAGAAACAACCGTCAATTGAAGCTATTATTGATTTATAGTGTCGACGATTGTTAGTGAGCATCTTTTTTTACTCTTTTTGGCTCAAGAAAGACGAATGAAGACAGAATAAATAGTGAAGAAAGGAGAGAAAACGGTGAAGAAAGAGTGAGACGAAAGTTGAATTAATAAGACACAAGGCAGAAATTAGATTCAAGACAAGAAAAAACAGTGAAGAAAGAAGAGAAAACGGTGAAGAAAGAGTGAAACGAAAGTCAAAGTAATGAGAGAGAAAACATAAATAAGGTTAAAAATTAAAAAAAAATAGTGAAGAAAGAGTGAGACGAAAATCGAATTAATAAAAAAAAGGCAAAAATTAAGTTCAAGACAAAAAAAAAACAGTGAAGAAAGGAGAGAAAATGGTGAAGAAAGAGTGAGACCAAAGTCAAAGCAATGAGGGAAAACAGAAATAAGGTTGAAAACAAGGAAAAACAGTGAAGAAAGAGTGAGATGGAGATCGAATTAATAAAAAAAAGGCAGAAATTAAGTTCAAGACAAGAAAAAACAGTGAAGAAAGGAGAAAACGGTGAAGAAAGAGTGATACGAAAGTCGAAGTAATGAGAGAGAAAACATGAATAAGGTTAAAAATTAAAAAAAATAGTGAAGAAAGAGTGAGACGAAAATCGAATTAATAAGACAGAAGGCAGAAATTAAGTTTAAGACAAAAAGAAACAGTGAAGAAAGGAGAGAAAACGGTGAAGAAAGAGTGAGACCAAAGTCGAAGCAATGAGAGAAAACAGAAATGAGGTTGAAAACAAGGAAAACAGTGAAGAAAGAGTGAGACGAAAATCGAATTAATAAGGCAGAAGGCAGAAATTAAGTTCAAGACAAGAAAAAACAGTGAAGAAAGGAGAGAAAACGGTGAAGAAAGAGTGAGACCAAAGTCAAAGCAATGAGAGAAAACAGAAATAAGGTTGAAAACAAGGAAAATCAGTGAAGAAAGAGTGATATGAAAATCGAATCAACAAGACAGAAGGCAGAAATATGGTTCAAGACAAGAAAAAACAGTGAAGAAAGGAGAGAAAACAGTGAAGAAAGAGTGAGACCAAAGCCGTAAATTGAAGATATTAATAAAAACCACCATGGATCAATATTTTTGCTTCTATCGACAGAAGCTATCTGTACAGTATCTTCTGCTACCGTCGAATGAAGCTACCATTATCTCCAACTACTGTTATGTCGACTGAAGTTATTATCAATAAAACTACCCGAGGATTAAAATTATCATTAACTCTGTTTCAACTACCGGCTACTGAAGCTATCATTGACAGAAATGACAGAAACTACCGTCAATTGAAGTTATTATTATTTACCCATTAACCGAGAGTTATTTTGACGAAAATGTATCTAGCGATTTTTTCACGAGTCAATTCAAATGATCGAGCTCCGTAAGTAATCAAGATTCATGCGTACCAACGCTTAGGAGTCTTGATAAATTACAGTAATTTCATTGGAGGTGTAGGTTTTATGCGACCGGACATGCATGAATGTGATTTTCATAGAATATATTCTCCATGAACTTGAATTTCTGAGCAGTTAATAATTATACCTATGTATATATATATATATATAAAGAGGATAGAAAGGATCGAGGCAATGTCGATCTCCAGAAGCATATATGTGGATCACTCATGCGTATCTTTTTAAGATGACTATCGGTAATTTCATAGGTAAATGATATGTCGAC
>JUFY01032258.1:5736-27826 GCA_001855655.1 Leptopilina clavipes
TTTTTTTTTTTTTTTAATTCATGCGATCCTATCACGCAAGCACGCATTTGTCGATGAGCAATTTCAAAGAATTTAAAGCCAATTTTGCTTAATCCTTACGTAAGGTTTTGTGAAGTCGATTCAGACAGTGAGAGACACGTGTTCGATGTTACTATTGAAAAATAATTTTTAAAGAAATGCAAACAATTAATGTCTGCCGATAATTAACGCGATAGAGTGGAAACAGTAACTGGTACAGAGTCAACATCTGTCTGTCGACTGATAATTGGTGCAAATTTAATGATTCTCATCACTTTTCCTGGAACAGTGTGATGCATTGGTATGTGAACAAAACGCACCCTTTCTCTCTCTCTCTCTCTCTCTCTCTCTCTCTCTCTCTCTCTCTCCCGCAACACTGATCCTTCGGAATTCCTTTGGGAACTTTCAGATATTCATATCTGCTTGCTGTACTACATCAAAAATTCCAACCTCGCCTCCTCTCGATCCCGAGAACTGAGTTCCGCGCTTATAAAGGATTCACAGGCACTTATATATAATATCAGAGGGGCCTCTTCCCTTATTCGTGTCGCACAATTTTCAGTCTCCAATCCGAGATTTTGGAGTTCGATGGAACAATTGCGACCAAACGACCAAACGTCTCATGTTCAATGCTATTGAATTTTAAATTAAGGATGAAAATTCTGTCCCAGAAACATTATTCTTGATAAGTGGAAAAATACCGTCTCACAGTATTGATGGTAGTAAAATAGAAAAAAAAAATTGGAGAAAATTGAACTATAAAGTAACGTAATATTTGCACGAAATTTGAATTTCGCGCCATTATAATTCTGTAAATTCCCGCCTAGATGGCATGAAAATTCGCTCACAAGGAAAAATAATTCGACGGGGTATAAGAATCATTGTTGGGTCGAGATTTCCCCTTACTTTATAAATCTGAAAATTAGTAAAAATATTAACTAATTTGAATCAATGAATTTAGTTAAAAATAACTATAATTTTTATTAAAATCTTTGCTGACTTTTTGCTTTTGAATTAGTAAAAAATAATTTTTTTATAATTATTCTCGAATTATTTTAATGAATCGTGAATTGTGTATGGTACTGAATGCACGATTCATTAAAACAAAACCAAAATTCTGAATGACACAATTATTATTTAAATTAAACGAACCTTTCACGATAGATTCTAATTTTAATTGAAAAGTCGTTAACTTTCAAAACCGGTGCATTTTTGATTGCTTATTAGATCGAAACACGCCTTCTATTTAATGAACTATTAAAAAAAAATTGGTTATTCATTTTCAATTAATTATTTCAGTGAAATTTAATGTTAAAATTCAACATAAAGCTAATTAATAACAAAAATTAAATTAAATTAATTTAATTAATTCTTAAATTCTTAGCACATCAATAGTACTGGAATAAAATCTGTAATTTCTGGTCATTTCTGTCAATTTTTACTGTATTTCCGAAGTAAATTTTAATAAACTTAGTAAAATCCACTTTGGACGTAGTAAAATTTACTCCGGAAACAGTGTAAAAATTGACAGACATTCGCAGAAGTTCCAGTTCCAATTTTCCTTTGCAAATAGTGAAAGTTACTTTATATTTTTTCCGTGCAGTAACTTTTACTATTTATAAAGTAAAACCCGAACTGACTGAATTTTCTGCTCATTTTTGGCAATTATTACTATTTTCAAATTAAATTTGAGTAAAGTTGGTAAAATTCACTTTGGACTTTGGAGTAAAATTTACTCCGGAAACAGTGTAAAAATTGACAGAAATTTCAGACAGTTTTGGTTTTATTTTCTAAATAGTAAATGTTACTTTATATTTATTTTTATGATTAATTAGGATAAATAATCTATTTGTCTTTTTATAATACGAAATTTATGTTCCGTAATTAAAATATGTCGATGTAAATCTCGTCAAGCATGAACTCATCGTTGGTTACAAATCGTTCAATTTAACTGGAGGGATCTAACTAGAGTCGGTTGTGGTACAAACGTCACGTTTCACAGAATCACTACAATAGCTCATTAATATGAACAATCATTAAAGGCATATTGCGGTCATAGGCACGAATTGTGGTTTATACGCGTGCATGAGTAGGAAGCTCTTTGGTATTGTTGCTTCTCTAATCAGATATAATGAGCACTTTCATAGAAATCTCTGTCAATACTACTCAAATATATTAATTGTCCCACCTATTACTATTATAGTATTTTACTCTTCTATTGTTAATCCACATTTTATATTTTCTTTATTTCTCCCTTTTTCTAAAAATTTACCTAATATGCTACTAAATTTAATTTTTCATTTTAGAGCCTTTATGACAAAAAATTATTTTATCAATTATTGTGAGAATAAATCTTTATTTCTTATCTAAGAATAAAAATGCACTGAGAAATTTTTTTTTCAATATTCGATTTATTTGTCTATTTGTATCAAATATTTACTTGAGTCAAATAATTTTTATTTAAGTCAAATAAACTGTAGGTGAAATAATAATTTTTGTATATTTGAATCAAATACGATTTAATTGACTCAAATAAATTTATTCAAATAAATATTTATTTGATAATAGATAAGGTTATTTTAATTATAAAAATTTTTTTTACTCGTTTTATTATTTTCATAGTCTAATAATAAGTTTCTGAATTAAAATAATTTACGAAATATTGGATTAAAACGGTTGTTTTAATGTAAATTTATTCGATTACTTTTTTAACACAGTTTGTTAAATTAAAATTGGCTTTAATTTTCAAGGACTGACTTAAATTGTAAACTATCTTAAAATAAATTTTTTTTCGTGTTTTATTATTTACGGATAAATTGAATTTCCCATTATTCGAAACTATCTAATAGTATTTAAACACTTCATCGTTTTACAATCATAATAAATTAATGTCAGAGGGAATTAAACCGGAATTTTTATTTTTTAAACGTTCAATCCAGAGTTTCAGCGTTGTTAACAGTAAAATGCATTTAGCTGCCGTCGTGTACCATATAGAGTATTTAATTTGACGTTGGATTGGTACCAAATCGGTCAGTAAAACTTTTAACTCACATATATACAACTCCATATATATATGTATGTTAAAGTAGTTTAAAAGTAAAATCAGGCTAAAAGTATTCAATGAAAAAAAATTTTTTACTTTTCTAAAACAATAAATTTTATTATTCATTTTGTGAATATTAAAAATTTTTTAATCTCTAAATCAGAATCAGTGAGAATCGTCTAAGTTTTCGCTAATTATATATTAGAATTTAATTATTTAATTTAGAGTTAAAAATATCGTTTACTACACTGTAAAAAATTTATTTGATTCAAATAATGAATTAATTGTCTATTATCAAATAAATATTTCCTTGAACCAAATAATTTTTATTTCAATCAAATAAACTGTAATTGAATCAATAATTTCTGCATTTGAAGCAAATTTAATTTTGACTCAAATAAAAATTTTATTTGGTTCCAGTAAATATTTCTTTGATAATAGTCGCAAGTAATTCATTATTTGAATCAAATAAATTTTTTTTCAGTGTAATGTTTTAGTAAATGATAAATAAATAAAAATTGTGTAAATAAATACTTTTGGACGAATTTTTACTAATTTAGAATTCTTTCATTACGAGTAAATTAAAAAATAAATGCAAGAAACCGGAAAAGTAATTAAATAAATTTTAATCCTTCAATATTTTTCCTGTGAAAAAAATTATTAACATTTTTAATTTAACTAAATTGGGGGAAAATTTCATAATATTGAAATAGAAAATTATTGAAAATATTTTACAAAATGTAGATGAATAGATATATGAATAATGAAAAAGGATTTTAATTGATTTAATTTGAAAGTGAATGGAGATTGATAAAGGTATAAATAAATTGAACATTCGAAATCATTTACATTCATATCTTTTTATTCAGCTATATATATATATATATTTCTCTTCTCTCTTTTTTTTTTGTCGCTGCTGTTTAATTTCGTCGGACTCAAATCCTATAGTATGTATTATTCTGAATCGATTGGTACAAGTTTGGCTTTTTTCTCGGATTCATTCATTGATTATACACAGAGAGAGATTAATATAATAGTTTTGAAATTAGTTTTACATCGCACTGCATATGTCGAAATACATTTTCATGTATATATGGATTATTTGTTATTAAACATATTATTTGCTTGGGAGGCGCGCGATATTTTCTACAGGTTGTGTTTACTCGAATTTTTTTCTTATTACTATAGACATATGTTCAATTTACATGATATTACAAAGTGAAAAAATTCGATAATAAATACTTTACCGCGTATACTTTGAGCGAATTATTCAAGAAATTGTTGAAAAAATTACACAAGATAAATCTAAAAATTTTTTTCAATCTATTTACTATTTTTTTTTTACTAAAGAAAATTTGAAAGGCAAAATTTTATTATCGATTTATTTTCGTAAAATCAGTTTTTTATTTTTATAAAAACGGGATAAAAAATTGTACAATAAATGAAAAAAAAGGTTTTTCACAATATATTTTGTGAGACAACAAAGTTTTTTTTTTTTGCTTTTTTTTCCATTTCCGAAACATTCATGCTTTCATTCTCGCTAAGTATAGTTTTAGATGATTCATTTTTGAGGCAACACACACTCATCCGGATGAAAGTAATCTCACAGGAAGAAGACTTCTTTTTCATTAGCCTCTCATTATTCCCTTTAAAAAGGAGGATTGTTTATTCTTTCTTTTAGAAAAAATCTTTTTTCTTTTTCAAAAAAAGAAAGAAAAGAATAATCCGCTTTTTCGCAAGGAAAAATTATTCTTTTAACAGAATAAGTACTTTAATCCGTTTTTCTCTTCAATTGGGATTACTTTTTTCCGGATAGTTTCTATTCGAGGTTTTTTTTTTTTTTTCTTGAAAAATTATAAACTGAGTGTTTCACTTTTTAGTGAGTTATTAATTTCACTGATAGAATATTTAATATTTTGATGCGATTTATATAATCAAATGAAAATTATTTTATCAGTGATGATGGTTTTTTTTTGTCAATATTTCAATGCGCTATAATAATTTTTGTAGCAATATATCTCTTTTTCGAAAAAAGATCTAGCACTTTCTACCATGGTGCGAATGTAATCGGCTATATGGTTTGATTTTTTATTATCTTAGGCTTTACGTACAATATATTATATTTATATATATATATATATATAATCCTCTTAAACACTCATAGTCAACAACCCGATAACTTTTTTTTTTCTTTTTTTTTTCTTTGTTTTGTTTGTAATAATATTATTTCCTATATGATACAATTTTTACCATCTACACATAAATATATTCTCAGTTCCATTAAATATATTTTTTAATCGATTCCCTTAAGGTCTAACAGTCATGGACTCGATCGAAAAAATCATTCTGGTTTCTTGACGAGAAATAATTAGAATTCTTCAAATTTATCGAGTTAAAAAAAAAGGTTAGCTTTGGAAAAAGGGGAAAGAGACATTCATTTCTGGCTTGTTTTTTTTTCTTGAAAAAAGTGAAGAAGAAAAACGATAATAATTCCCAAAAATTTGCAAAATACGAACTTGAAGTCAAAGATTAAAAAAAAATTTTCTCCTGCTATTATAATTATTTTTCATTTTTTGTCTACAAAATTCATTTTTTTGTTTTTTAAATTTGTTTAGGCAATTTTAGAAATAAAAATTTTTAGACAATGTTATGATTTTCAGTAGTGGAAAAATATTAATTTTTTTGAATCGTTGATAATAAACGCTGTGGACTTCAAACATTTTGAAAAAAAAATTTTTCGATAGTGAAAATTGGATTTGTTTTATTTAAAAAAGGATAAAATAAAGTCAATGTAACTATTGTGTTTATTTTTTTTTCAATAATAAATAACAGGCATTAATAGTGTTTGATTATTTAATAATAAAAAACAGGCATCAGTAGTGTTTGATTATTTAATAATACAAATACTATTAGTATTGAGTTAATTTTAGTTGGAAAAAGCAGCGTCAATAGTGTATTTGATTATTTAATAATACAACGTAACGGAAATTGAAGGTTTCGTGTTAACACTTTTGGTTCCCGTGGGGTGTGAAAGTTTCCCGCGAGGGGAAAACAAAACGATATAGTATATATAGTTTGAGTATCGCAGTTGAAATCTTAATATAACTTTGTCTCAACAATTGTTTAATTAACGATCGATTTGAGATATTTAAAGTAAAATTATTCTCAGGCACGAACCGTTGTTTTTTTTCGTCTTCTTTATCTTAAAATTAAGAATTAATTCAAATGATTAAATTTTTTTTCTCCTTTTTTTCATCATAATTTGAAATTATGAGCTTTAGGAGAAAATATAAGAGAATTATTACTGTATGGAATCGAAATAATATTAATTCGTAAGAGAGAATGTGTCGATATTCTCTGGAAAATTCAAATTAAATTTTTAAAACGAGGAACCATTGAATATATGCAAAGCGACGCTTCAGTCATGCCAAAAGCAACAGGTGGTCACTAATCCATATTATATAAAGACAGAGAAACCAAAAAGGCATAAACAATAATAATTGTTTCAGAAATACAATTTTCGTTAATAAAAACAAATTTATAATTTTACTGCGTCTTTTTTACAATAGACACGAATTATAAATTTTTCTAACATTGTTCGATTAGATATTGAATTGAATTTTGAATATTCGAATTTCTAATTGTTTCTTTGACAGTAAAATAAAAAATTCGAAAGCCCTTTTTTGATTGATAATGAAAAATTATTAGTTGTTCATTTGTTTCAAAATATTTCAATAAAATTCCCCCTGAGAAACGTGAAGAGGATTTAATAAGGAAAAATTTAAAATCTAATTATAAAAATGCAAAGTGAAATGAAATAAAGAAGTACCTATAGAAATTCCTTTGAACAGAGAGTGATAAAAGAAATGAATATTTATATTCTTTACACGAAAAAAGTCATTTATTTTTCCTTTGAGGAATTATTATCGTTTGTATCTTTTTTATTGCCTTTTTAAAAAAATTGTTATTTCTTATTAAGATTTTTATTTAAATATTTGGCACACAATACAGGCAATGAGATAAAGAAAAATTCCTTATTTGCACAAAAGCTAATTTTTTTTCTTACACAAATTTATTTTCTGTCTGAAGAAAAAATAGAATTTCAAGAATTTTAAATATAGTAAACAATATTTTTCTCTCTGTTCTTTTCTTTTTTAATGAAAGAAAGACATTTATTAATTAATTTTGGAAATTACATGAATAAAAACATTTTTGTAATTTTTTTTTATAGTTGATATGTTTTATGACGTTTTATCTTTACAATTAAAAAAAAATGTTTTTTAATCTTACATATCTTAACAATTGATTTAGATATAATATTAACTTATGGATATTGATCATAAATTAATAAATATTCGTTTATAACAAATTCTAAAGCCAACACTTTTTCACACTTGAATTGTATTATGATATTGGTATTAAACTTTAAGGGATATGTACAAATAGCACCGAACAAAAAGTTTGAATTTTTATTTCGAGACTTTTCTCGCACTTTGTTTATATGTGCGAATTTTGTAAATTAATTAAATTAAATTAAATTAATTTAAAGCTTTTATCAGATATACTATCAATATTGAATAGGAGAAATCTTTTTCCCATATTATAAATATATTCACGAAGAAAATATTTTTTGCAGTTAATTTCTATTCTTCTATAATAGGAATTAGTTTTTGAAATGAAATTACCTTTAAGGTAGGAATAAAAATTTCCAAATGTTTATTAAATATTTTTAACAAAAGAAAAAATTTTTTTTAAGTCTGAATAAGAAATCCAATCTGTTTGAACGACAAATCCTCGCGTTACTAATATTAAATGTAGATTCTTAGTAGGTACATTATTGTTCTGGATTAAAAAAAGCGCACAGTTTCATACGTTTTATTTCAGATTCATTCGTTTATATTACTACTTCTTTTTTGTTGAAAAAGAAAAGTATCAGTTCAAAATTAACAGAATTTCGTAATTCAAATATTACAATTTCGCTTAATTTAGCAATATTAACAACTTGTTTAACAAAGTTAATATCAATTATTGAAGAATTCATTTTTCAAAATATATAATTTATTCTCGAGGATAGTCTATATTTTCCCCTTTCAAATAATGAATTCCATTCGCTCTAAAATTGAATCAATTTCATTGGTGAAATAGTTGTGGAATTTAGTAATAAGTAATAACTGGAGTAATACAGTACAAATTTAATTTTGGAAAAAGTCGTCCACAAATTTAAATTATTGTAAAATTAGACGATTTTTCACTAATTCATAAAAAATTCAGTCATATATTTGACTGAATTTCGCCTGCTACTCTAAAATAATAAATAAAATTATTTTTGAATAATAAAATTGTATTATTATTTAAATTATTGTTTTATTATTATTATATAAATTACATAAATTAATAAAACTATTTTGCTAATTTCTCTTTAAATTATTAAATCGAAAAAGTAATTTTTAATAAATATTTTTTAATATTCTTGATCTGAGCACTTTTCATTTTTCACGCGATTATATTTACATCACTTGAACTAAAATTAACTTTTGAATATTAACCTAAACTGGAATATGTAATATTAAGAAAATTATCAATTAGAAAATATTCAAGAAATTGTGTATAATTTTATTAGTATATTTATGCATTTTATTTTAATTTGTATAAAAGTACTAATAAAATTCTGGTTTGTATTAAAAGATAGAATATGTGAAAAAATTTTCCTCTTTTTAATAATTGATAAAAGTTGAATTGAGGATAAGATTTGCATTTTCAATATAAATCGAATACGGCAAAAAATTGATATAAATATATATATATATGTAAAATGTCCATTCGATTGAATTAAGGATAAACGAAAAATGTTTTATTTACAATGATGACCTTTTTATATTATTTATATATATTAGCAACAATCAAACGTTTTCTAACATTTTCACTTTAAAAATTATTTCGTTTCTAAATATCTCACAATTTTTTTCCTTTCCTAACGCAAAAATTAATAAAAAAGACTCTCAATGTTTCGAGTATACCAAACGTTCAATTTTTCTCTTTCTGTATTTAAATTGTTTATTTAAAAAGCAGATTTATTTACGAAAAGAAAATTATGTTGAGTAAATTATTTAAACAAACAAAATTTTTTCTCACATTAACCATTCACTATATGTAAAAGGAGAAATCTTATTTTAAGGGAAAAAAGAACAAATTTTAAGTCCCAAAATTTTTAATTTAGATCCAAATGGGTCTGAATTTCACATTCAGTATGTAAAATTAAGTACGATATTTTTTGTTTCTTATTTAATATTAATTTTTATTATATTTAATATCGAATATTGGATAAATATTAATTTTCATAATTTAATATTTATTATTTAATATTTAAATATAATAAATATTAAATATAATATTATCACTTTAATTTTAAATTAATTTACATTCCAGACTCAATTAATTTCAGTTTTATCTTAAAATAAGATTTACCTCTTACACTCTGTGACAAGATGATGAGCTTTAAAAAATTTGAAATGTTGTGAAAAATATTCTTCACATATTTAAAATGAACGATTTGGTGACTCTTTCTATTGATGGTCTTACGTGTACCTTGTCAGGTGATAGGAAATAATTAGCATTATCCAAATGGTTGATTTATGTTTCCTTAACGATGAATTAGAATTATTGTAAGCGCCACCATTGTGTCTTGGTCTCAATGTTGAACCAGTTTCTCTTAATGATCCTTGATACACGTGATTAAGCCTATGACCCTCGCGATCTTCTAATGCCTCGTCTTCAAGATGAACACCATATTGTTCATTGTTCTTAGATTCTAGATTCATTGCTGTAACAAAATTAATAATCGTTTATTATTTATTCCAGAAGGAATTACACTAATATATAGAAAATTCTATAAAATTTTCGATAAAATTTCATTTATTTTTCGTCGGAATTCCAAATACGTCTGACTAATAATTGACTTATACTACTGAAATCGAAAATTGCTTATAATAAAATTGAGACTGTATTGTCTGATTTAATTGTGGAACTTTTACTACTGAGATGAAGAAAAGTATTTATATTATTATGTCTGACTGAAGACTGACTTATACTACTGATATTCGAAGTTGATGGAAATTTATTAAACGTTTTCAGTGACTGTAAAGAACTTTTTACATTCTCGATTTTTAATAGTAAGATGAAGATTTTAATTAATAAAATGAAGATAAATATTTAATGTATTATGTCAAAGTAAAGACTGACATATACTACTTATATTTAATCTGACTAGAGGCTTACTTATACTACTGACATTAAAAAGTGTTTAAAAATAATCGTGCTGTCTGACTTAGACGGATCGTTACTACTTAGACAATGATTGTGAGTATTTAAATTATTATGTCTGACTGTAGATTGATTTATACTACTGAAACATAAAATTGTTTAAAATTGACTGTTTTGTCTGCCTTAAAAGGACTCTTACTATACTGAAACGAAAATTTTAGGTTTATTATGTCTCCTTGAATACTGACTCTTACTACTGAGATTATAATTTCAATTGATGCCTGGATGAATATTGACTTAAACTACTGACATTGAAAATTGTTTAAAATTGACTGTTTTGTCTGACTTATAGACTCTTACTACTGAAACGAATATTTCAAGTTATTATGTCTCCCTGAAGATTGACTCTTACTACTGAAAATATAATTTCAAGTTATATCTGACTAAAGATTGACCTGAACTACTGATATTAAAAATTTGTTTAAATTGACTGTTTTGACTGACTTACAGACTCTTACTACTGAAACGAATATTTCAAGTTATTATGTCTACCTGAAGATTGACTCTTACTACTGAGACTATAATTTCAAGTTGTGTCTGACTGAAGACTGTCCTAAACTACTAATATTAAAATTTTTTTTTAAATTGATTATTTTGGTTTAACTTAAACGGACTCTTACTACTGAAACGAAGATTTTAAGTAATTATGTCTCCCTGAATATTGACTCTTACTACTGAAAATATAATTTCAATTTGATGCCTGACTAAAGATTGACCTAAACTACTGATATTTAAAATTTGTTCAAATTGACTGTTTTGTCTGCCTTAAATCGACTCTTAATACTGAGATTATAATTTCAATTTGATGCCTGACTAAAGATTGACCTAAACTACTGATATTTAAAATTATTTAAAATTCACCATTTTGTCTTAATTACACAAACTGTTACTACTGCGAGACAAAGTTTACATCAACTTAAATTATCATGGCAGACTGAAAACTGACTTATACTACTGTCAAAGATATATTTTCCTCTATTTATGAATTCCGAGGGAAACTTATCAGAATTCTATTGGAAATTTGATGGAATTCCGATAAATTCTCAAGGGATCACTTTTCGAGGAATCATGTAATAGATGAGTTATTAAGTTTTCATAAACATTTCCGTTTGATCTTTATTTCCTATTACGTTTGTGTATATATATATTTATTTATACTCAGAAACGTTTTTCATATTATATATTTTTGATTGTAAATATTGAGAAATAACTTGTACAAAATAATAATTTGTCTGTCAACTGAATTCGCATCCTATATGGTGGAAATTTTTTTTTGGATAATTTTACGCCTCATTTGTTTTGAAAATTATTATTATTGGATTTAGGTAATTAGAAATTTCATGGAATATGTATACACTAGTGAGTTTAATACAAGTATATATATATATAATAAATACATGTTATCAGCAAATGATTAAAATTTTACGTTATTATATATCTGATTCGAAAATTCAAATAGGATTATCATGCGTTTAATATGTCGTGTGAATATTGAGAGATAAAGTTCATTAACGAAAATAGGGCAAGTAATTAATTTATATATTTGAACTGTTAAGCTTTTTTTTTTTAATTATTAAACCGCGCATACATGTAGCATTTATCGGACATTGTTTTTGTACTCTTCATCTTCTTTTTTTTTCTTTTTTTTTTTTTTTTCGGTTGAATATTTAACAGGATTGGCATTCGTTGAATAGGGAACGTCTGACTCCGCACATTGTCAGGATTTTAGAGAACTATTTGCGAGGTCCACCAAGGCACAACGTTGTTTTACACGAACCACCGGGTAATCCCATTTTTTTTTCCACATGCTCGCCGCTTAGATGAGAATCACACGAGTATTTCTACGCTCGACATCACAACGGCAGGGAAGAATTTCTCTTTGACGAGGAATCCGGTTGGTAGATCCAATTTATCGTGTATATCCCCCCACCCCTTCTCCGTTCGTTGAAAATCGTACATATCTATACATATATATATAGGAAAGGATCGAAGGTTTGGGAGGGGGAAATTGGGCAAAACCGAAAGAGAACAGAATGATGAGAGAGAGAACATGGGTCATGGAAAATGTGCGGCAGCTCGCCGAAAGCACTGATAACACTTGGCGGACTTTTATCGATCATGTCTGGCAACAGATGGCTCACCCAATTCCCGAGACCCCACGTTTTGTCTGGCTGGATGCCCTGATAAACGATAACTAATACGAGGAGGATATTGTTTCGCGGACTTTTAGTCGAGCCTGACATGATGTGCGGCATATCTCTTCTCCACAATACGTCATTCTTTTTTCACTTCCATTCAATCTTTCATTCTTTTACTATTAGTTTACCTACAGTTTTTCATATCTGGAAAACAACATGAATTTTATTATTAGTATTTTTTCAATTGGAGACTGGGAAAAACGTAATCTTTAGGAAATTCGATTGTTATTTCCACTGTAGACTTAAAAGTATCAAATTGATACCAAAAGTATCAAATTGATCCAAAAATGTGGAAACAATTTTATACTTTTGGTATCAATTTGATACTTTTAAGTTTACAGTGTCTCTGTAAATATTTAAATTTGCGAATAAATAGCTATAATAATAGTTGAATAATTGTTTAAATTTAAATAGTTAATAGTTACTGTATAAAAGGGAAAATTTCGCGAAAATTCTTAAACATTGAACATAATGCGAAAAGGTAACGGGGTAAATTTTTTGTTTGTAACACTGTAAACTTAAAAGTATCAAATCGATACCAAAAGTATCAAATTGATCCAAAAATGTGAATCAATTTGATAATTTTGGTATCAATTTGATACTTTTAAGTTTACAGTGAAAGTTCAAATTCGAGGTAATTGGTATAGCTTATGTTATATAAATATTTTCATATTTTGAATATCACTGAGAACTTTGGGAATTAGAGCCTGCTCAGGTGATTCGCAGTTTCCGCAAAACCACAATCACGGCTAACGATAAATTTCGTACAAACCCACATGACATGGAGAGGTTTTGTCTTTTATTACCGGAAACCCCTAAAATATGTTTCTATTCCATGCCCTCACAGTAAAAATAAAATCTTATTTTAAGATGAGTCTTAAATTCAGCACTGCTAGCCATAATGTAAATTGTATGTAAAATCATTGCGTAAATTCAGCAAAGGCTGTCTTAAAAATGTTGCATCTTAAAATAAGACATCTTTTCTGCCTTAAAATAAGACTTTCTTTTTACTGTGCTGCGAAATTAGTAATTAATTAAAATTTACTTATTTATATATATATTAACCTGGCAAAAAATAGTTGAATCTAAATTATTTCTCTCTGAATTTGAATTAGTAAAAATTTTAATTATAATTTAAATCAATAATGACTGACTTTTTGCCTTTGAATTAGTTAAAATTTTTACTAATTCATATTTAGGGAGTAAAGTATTTTAATTATAGTTTCATAAATATTTCAACTAATTGTTTATAATTTTTTTTTATTTTGCAGGTGTTCGTGTTTGTTGCAGAGCCACTACTAGAAAAGATCCGTCGATGAATTCTCAAGGTATGTTAATTTTTTCTGTTCGCAAATAAAAATTTTTTGAAATTGTGATAAAAAATGATACGTATTTACATTATTATGTCTGACTGTTGACTGACTTATACTACTGAAATTCACTGCTTTTCTCACATAAACGGACTCTTACTACTGAAACGAAGATTTTAAGTCATTATGTCTCCCTGAAGATTGACTCTTAATACTGAGATTATAGTTGCAAATTATCTCTGACTAAAGATTGACCTGAACTACTGATAATTAAAAATGTTTAAAATTGACTATTTTGTTTGACCTAAAATGACTCTTATTACTCAGATTATTATTTTAAATTATTGTCTGACAAAATATTGACCCAAACTACTGATATTGACAATTGTTTAAAATTGATTGTTTTGTCTGACTTAAACGGACTCTAACTACTGAAACAGAGCCTTAAGTCATTATATCTAACTGAATATTGACTCATACTAGGGAAATTATAATTTCAAGTTATGTCTGTCTGAAGACTGTCCTAAACTACTAATATTAAATTTTTTTTAAAATTGATTATTTTGGTTTAACTTAAACGGACTCTTACTACTGAAACCAAGATTTTAAGTCATTATGTCTCCCTGAAGATTGACTTTTACTACTGAAAATATAATTTCAAGTTATGTCTGACTGAAGATTGACCTAAACTACTAATAATTGAAATTATTTAAAATTGACTATTTTGCCTGACCTGAAGTTACTCTTACTACTCAGATAATAATTTCAAATTATTGTCTGACAAAATATTGACCCAAACTACTGATATTGACAATTGTTTAAAATTGATTGTTTTGTCTGACTTAAACGGACTCTAACTACTGAAACAGAGCCTTAAGTCATTATATCTAACTGAATATTGACTCATACTAGGGAAATAAAAATTTCAATTTATGCCTGACTAAATATTGACCTAAACTACTGATATTTAAAATTATTCGCAATTCACGTAAACTGACGACTGAAACGAAGATTTCAATTTATTATGTCTCCTTGAAAATTGACTCTTACTACTTACACTAATTTCAATTTATGTCTGACTGGAGATTGACCAAAACTACTGATAATTAAGATTGTTTATAATTCCCTGTTTTGTCTGCCTTAAAAGGACTCTTACTACTGAGATTATAATTTCAATTGATGTCTGACTAAATATTGACCTAAACTACTGATATTCAAAATTATTCGCAATTCACGTAAACTGACGACTGAAACGAATTTTTCAATTTATTATGTCTTCCTGAAAATTGACTCTTACTACTTAGACTAATTTCAGGTTATGTCTGACTGAAGATTGACCTAAACTACTGATAATTAACATTGTTTAAAATTGACTATTTTGTCTGCTTTAAAATGACTCTTACTACTAACATTATAATTTAAATTGATGTCTGACTAAAGATTGACCTAAACTACTGATATTTAAAATTGTTTAAAATTGACTATTTTGTTAATTATTTTTTTTTGCAGATGTCAGTGATTGTTGCAGAGCTACTACTAGAAAGGATTCGTGGATGGAATTATCAAGGTATGTTAATTTTTTTCTGTTCTATAAGATTATAATTTTTTGAAATTGTTTTGTTGGCAAAATTTTTTTTAAGTACCTAAGGTTTTCTTCTTCTTTTTTTTTTTTTTTTGATGTCAATTGATTAAGCATGTATAATATTCTACTTAAAAGCTCCTTGCTGAGCTCCATTCCTATGTTTATGCTTATACAAGCTGGGTTTCTGTTTAACGGTTAATCCTCGAGCTTATCTGATCGCGTGACTATGTAGTCAGTGTGTGTGTGTGTTGCTTTTGTATAGTGGCGCATCAACGGTGAAAGCAAAGCCCCGCGCGCGCGTGCGAATTGGCCCCCGTGAGATACAAGACAAGAGAGTCAGGCGTCCGTTTACACCGGAAAATTTCTACAATTAACGCCCACTGACAAAACCCCTCTATCTCGCGTCCTTTGCCCGCGCGTGCTAACGAAAGTGATATTATCTCATTCTCCTAATAAAATCCACCTAAAAAGGGAAAATTAGACGCGAAAAATTCTATTGATAAAAAAAAACTAATAAACACAGCGCTTCACGTTAATGGATTTAGATAAGAACACTACAACCAGTCTCTTAGAAAATAATCTCCGCATTCACTTGAACAAAACATAAATTTTGTTTATTACAGTCTGTTTTACCACCATTCGTGACACATTTCTTGCAATTTGCAAAGAAGATAAATTTTCCCAGCAGATTTTACAATCTGGGAAAAATTAAAGCAAAGTTTTTTGTTAAATTAGAATAAACATATTTTTTCTCACTCCACACTGACAGGCGCGAAAATGCACAGGTACAATTATAGAGGACGGAAATAGTTTTCCCCTGATTGACATAGTTTTTTTTATTATTTATCTGTGATAGCGAAATCCATTTAAATATTTAATACGTATATAGATATAATTAAATAGAAGATATCAGATATTCACGATTGTATATTAAAATAAACTTTTCTCTTCAGTTTATATGGAAAGGGGGGGAAAATATTGAATTATCAGAAATCGAACATCCATTTTGTGAAAATATCAAGCCAATAGATTACTTTAATGGCAAAACGTCGTTTCGTTAAATTTAAATTTGAAACACGCAGTTTTCATACATACAACATACATATATACGTGTTGAATAACAATATCCTAAAGTAAATGGAGCGCTTCATTGACGTCGTTATCCGGTTTTATGCAACGAATAAGGTACTTTTATTTGCGAACAAGAAACTAGAAGGACTGCACATTTAACGGAGTTCACAATATATAGATATACGTTTCAAAGAAACGCGTTTGGTAAAATCTCGAAGTCTTTTAATGTCTCTGGGGTTTGACTTTACGATCTTTTTTTCATTTTCTGTCCTTACCTTATCAGTCAGAAAAAAATACAAAATAAAAAGAAACTTTTATTTGACTATCAAAAAAAATACTCACAGTAGAGATGAATGCTTCCCTCAGCGTCGCCCAGCGAATTCTTTGAGATGCATTTGTAACCGCCAAAATCACGATTTTGAAGGTCCTTTATTAACAAACGCATTTGCGCACTGTAGACGGAAATTTCCGTCTCTGACATTGAGTACTTTCCATTACTGATTATCATTTCGCCTGAAAATAACGAGAAAATGTTTTTTTTTAAAGAAAAAATGTTGTTTTTTTTAGTAGAAAAAAATTCAATTTTATGCTCCTTAGTGTCTAAATTTTAATTTTGTCATTTTTGATGATGACTAATTCAGCAGAGATGATTTGATCATTAAATGACAGTTACCGTCTTGATTAATTTTTTCGAGTAAAAATTTAACAAAATGGTAAATTTATGGAAAATTTAAAATGAAATCCAAATGAATAATAGGAGAGCGTATTTAAATAAAATAAAATATTTATAAATATTGCTCTTGAGAAATTGAAATTATTTCGTTAATGTTTTGCAATTGTTTGACAATAACTTGGAAAAAAAAATTTCAATTACTTATTATTCGAACTGATTTTATAATTTAAGTTTGAAAATCACAATTTAACAATGTTGACTCAAGAGTAATGAAAATTCTCCTGAAACAGATTTTAATTAAAAAGTTAAATTGCGGGTAATTGAAAGCATAACTTGCTCGTCACAGCTTTTTTCGAAAGTTAAAGTAGGTAGTCGAATATTGATTACTGAAACAAGTTGTGTTTTCATATTATGTATATGTATACAATGATGAAAATTTGCCTAATAAATAATAATAACTATCTAAATTATATAACATAAAAAAATTTTTGTTTTGTTTTAATTTGAGAGGAAATTTATCTTCTTGACAAATAGTAATTTTTTTTCTCTATTTTTTCAAGTTTTCTTTTTTTATTTTATATGAATATTTCGTATCGATGTTTATTTTTATTAATTTATTTTTATTAATTTTCAAAACGGTTTGAAACTAATTAAGAATAGATAACAAAAAATTTGATCGTATTTTAGAATGATAATAATTTAAAAATGTTTCAAATCTTTTGTTAAAAGGCAATTTTTTTTATGTTACCTGTATCGCGGGTCCAATAATTTATAGGCTTTGGCGAAGCTTCTACATGGCAAACCAATGTGACATCAGTAGCGGTCGGGGCTCCCACAAGCTGATTCGGCACTTGAATCAATGGACGAACTGTAACATGACAAATTAACGATTCGATTATGATGGAATACCCCATATGACCCTGTTTTAGATAAATCAAAAATTATTATTACTCATTTTCTCTTTTACTACTTCGAACCCAGTAAAATTCTGTGTTTTGGAAATAAATTACTCTCAATTCAGATATTTAAAATTAGCACACTGAAACAAAAATTTATTTGATTCAAATAATCGATTACTTGTCTATTATCAAATAAATATTTAATTGTATTAAATAAATTTTATATGAGTCAATTAAATTGTATTTGATTTAAATACAGAAATTATTGATTCAATTACAGTTTATTTGATTTAAATAAAAATTATTTGATTCAAATAAATTTTATTTGCGTCAATTAAAGAATGGTATTTGATTTAAATACAGAAATTATTGATTCAATTACAGTTTATTTGATTTAAATAAAAATTATTTGATTCAAGTAAATATTTATTTGATAATAGACAAGTAATCGGTTATTTGAATCAAATAAATTTTTTTTTCAGTGCAATAGCATCATTTTAGAAAATAATGATCATTTAGAAAATTATTTGCGTGTTTTTTTCAATTGTAGAAAAAAAACTAAAAGTCAGAGTGGAAATTTCAGTTTATTTATTTAAATTTATCGATATTAAATATATGATAAAATATTGAACTAAAGGCTTTAATATAGAATTTTTTTTACAATGTCATAAATGAAACGTATGTGTGTCACTGTCGCGCGCAGTTAAAGAGTTAAAATAAAATTCGATTCGGCTTGATTGGTGAGTCGTGGTTTGGTGCTTGGCAAAACCACATTTGGTGAAATGCTATCCATCTCGGGAACAAGCCCTCTATGGCTTTAACTGGGTCTCTCCCTCCCCTCTCCCTCTCACTCTCTCTCGTCGAGTGATAGGCAGAAAAATATATATATCGCGAAGCAATTAAAACTTTCTAGCTCTACCAACGTTAAGGCCAAGCAGGGACCATAAATCAATCCAATTGTGTCGTATTGTCGTGTTCCTGTATATTTAGTATATAGTAGACGTTGGATGCATCGTTAGTTTGCAACAATGTTGCTCTATATATAGATATATACGCGACTATGAAAACACAAATAACACAAATCGTTTCCTATATTCAAGCTTTTATACAAACCACGTCTATATTTATATTTTTCTCTTTGCAAAAAATTTTTAACTTTCATTCATATACATTTTTTTCCCCATTATTTTATTTCGATATTAATGTCGTTTAAATTAATATGCGATATATTTATGACGAAGTAAAATAATTGTAAAATTGATTTCACATGATTTTTTTTAATCGTGAATTTTATATATTTTTTTATTTAAGTTCAGTGATAAAAATTGATAATTTTCTTTTATTTTGTTTTTAATTTTCCTTCCAGTAGAAAACAATTATTTTATTTTATTTGCTTTACTATATTTCCAGGGGAAATTTTACTATCTCTGAAGCAGATTTTAATAAAGTGTAAAATTTCTTCGGAAATGTTAAATTTTTCTCTGGAAGTATAGTGAAAATTGTCATAGAAATGCGCAGAAATTCCATCAGTCAGTTTAGATTTTCGTTATGAAATAGTAATAATTATTTTATTCCTTTTTTCTGTCAGGTAAATTTTAATAAAATTTGAATTAAATTAAATTAACCTTTCAATAAAATTTGAAATAAAGGAAATTATAACCTTTTAATAAATATTGAATTAAATTAAATAAATGAATTCAATTAAATGAACATTGAATTGAATTTAAATTAGAATATTAAATTGACTTTTAATTAAATTAACTTGTAGGGAAATTAGTTTACAATTTGAACTGTTTTTTTTATTAATGCCGTGTAAGTCGTTTAATGAATTTTAATTTTGATTTTAATCCACATAAGTTTTAACAAAAGCGATTGCAAAATAGCTTTTTAAAAATAAAGTCGCGTCGACTCTTTATAAAAGGGGAGAGAAAGTGTAATCGCTTTTGCAAAGAACGTCTCTGACATTTCCTCATTGTATAGAGAGCAGATAATCTCTTGCCTTGAACTTTTGAATTTAAAATGCATTTTATCAACACTGACTTTAACCTTTTATGAAATCTCATACTTTTAACCTTTGTTAATTGAATCATTTTTTGTTAAAACGGAAATTTATTATTCACCTTGTTGTAAAACAATTAGAAGGTAATTTTTTTCTTCTCTTGAATTTTCTTTTTACCATTATCGACAGCGAAGTACATTGAATATTTTCCTTCTATATACATTTCAATAATATGTAAATGCTAAAGTTCTTTATGGCAAAAAGAAAATTGAAGGAGAAATTTTAAGAAAGAGCGGAGAGATTATAATGCAATTAGAGAGAGAGAGAAAGAGAGAGAGAGAAAGAGAGATTACAACATAGGATTAAGGAAAAAGATCCCTGGGGGAAGGGATATATATATATATAATATAATGAAAAGGATTTTGTTTGTTTCTGTTTTCCTTCTTGTAAAATGATAGGTATAAATTTTGCTTGGATCCAAAAAAAAAAATTCTTTATATTCGTGAATAGAATATGGAAAAAAAGTTTTGGCAAGTTATTTCGAGAATGATTCTAATCACTTTTAAAAGTAGACTTTAATTTTCTGGCTTGATATATGAAGTCGCTGTTAATAACAGTTGAAAGATCTCATGTTTCTGAAGATAAATGTGTGAGAAAAATTAAAAGTTGTTCTTGAATTTATCTTGATAATGAGTAAATTAAACATGAAACGGAAGATAAGAATATATTAGAATTTCAAGTAATGTAGTTTTCAAATTACAAAATTAAAATAAAAAATAAAAAATAAAAATAAAATAAAAAATAATAATTTATTGTACTGCTTTTATTTATTGTTTATTTAAATTGTTCTTCAAGTGCAATTAAAAATAGTCAAGTAGAAAATTCATTAAAAAAAATATATTAAATAAGTAAATATTGAAGATTTCACTTCTTTTTCAACTGGTCAGACAGTTAAAAATAACTGAAAATTAGAATTTTTTTGTTATCTTACATTTGTCTGACTTTCTAAAGTCTTTTACTACTTAAAATTTCTTTGTCGGACTCAAAACTCTTATTCTACTGAAAATTTATGTTTGATTGATTATAAAGCATTTTTCTACTTGAAATATTAATTTGTCTGGCTTTAAAGTCTTAATCTACTTAAAATTTATGTTTGTCTGACTATAAAGCATTTTTCTACTTAAAATGTTCATTTGCCTGGCTTTAAAGTCATATTCTACCTAAAATCTATGTTTGTCTGACTATACAGCATTTTTCTACTTGAATTTTTTATTTGTCTCTCTGTAAATTCTTTTTATACTTAAAGGTTTTTTTGTCTGACTTTGAAATTCTTATTCTACTTTAAGGTTTTTTTGTCTGACTTTAAAATTCTTATTCTACTTAAAGGTTTTTTTATCTGACTTTAAAATTCTTATTCTACTTAAAGGTTTTTTTTGTCTGACTTTAAAATTCTTATTCTACTTAAAGTTTGTTTTTGTCTGACTCTAAAGCATTTTTCCACTTGAAGTTTTTGTTTGTCTGGAGTTAAAGTGTTTTTCTACTTGAAATTTTTTTTGTCTTACAAAAAAAGTGTAATTCTGCTTAAAATTTATTATTGTCTGACTATAAAGAATTTATCTACTTGAAAGTACTTTTGTCTTACTAAAAACTCTTATTCTACTGAAAATTTTGTTTGTCTGACTATATAATGCATTTTTCCACTTGAATTTTTTATTTGTCTCTCTGTAAAGTCTTTTTATACTTAAAAGTTTTTTCGTCTGACTAAAATATCTAATTCGACTTGAAAAAGGCATTTTGCAGTTTGTGAAGTATTTTTCTACTTGAAAATCAAGTTATTTATAACTGATTTTCACTGAAATTTTACTAATTGATATCGGGACGAGAGTAACAAATTTAAATTATTAAAAAAAGATTTTTTTATTTTTATAATTTAAATATTTACCACTAAAAATATTAATTATTTTATATATTTATTAT
>JUFY01032258.1:42483-65770 GCA_001855655.1 Leptopilina clavipes
TATTACTTTTGAACCAAATAATTTTTATTCAAATCAATTAAATTGGAATTAAATAATTTATTTCTGTATTTGAATCAAATACTATCTAAATTGACACAAATTATAAATTTTTTACATTAAATAATTATTAATTATTATTTTTATTAATTTCAATCAATATTAATTAATTATTAATTATTAGAAATATTCGAATGAATATTATTAATAGTTATAATTATTAATATTCGTATGAATATTATTAATAGTAATTAGTATTAATTTAAGTATTATTAATAATAATTAATATTACTCTCCAAATTTGAATTAGTTAAATTTTACTAATAAATAGTAAAAAAAATTCCTACTAATTTATTAGTAAATTTTAACAAGTTGACTGACTTTTTGCTATTTAATTGGCTAAATTTTACTAATAAATAGTAAAAAAAATATTTCTAATAATTTATTATTAGTAAATTTTAAGAAAATAAATTCTATTCTATTCTATTAAATTTTAACTATTCGACTGACTTTTTGCTACTGAATTAGTTAAATTTTACTAATAAATAGTTAAAAATTATTTCCTTTCCTTTGCAATTAGTTAAATTTTACTAATAAATAGTTAAAAATTATTTCTTTTCCTTTGCAATTAGTTAAATTTTACTAATAAATAGTTAAAAATTATTTCTTTTCCTTTGCAATTAGTTAAATTTTACTAATAAATAGTTAAAAATTATTTCTTTTCCTTTGCAATTAGTTAAATTTTACTAATAAATAGTTAAAAATTATTTCTTTTCCTTTTCAATTAGTTAAATTTTACTAATAAATAATTAAAAATTATTTCTTTTCCTTTGCAATTAGTTAAATTTTACTAATTTAGTAATAAAACATTTTCTACTAATTTATTAGTAAATTTTGACTAATTCAAAAGCAAAAATTCATTAAAAAATTAAAATTAGTTAAAATTTTTACTAATTCAGATTTAGAGAGTATAGTAGAAAATACTTTATTAAAATAATATTTAAAGAATAAAAATATATAAAGCAATTCATTGATATAAAAAGAATTAGAGAGCTTTGACATTGTATTTCGAATAAAATAGTAATGCGGATTGTGGGAGGAATGGGAGGGGAGGGATCTTTTCATTTTTCTGGTTGAAAAGTACGGTTTCCCTTGCGCCCATAAATATCCGTGAGTGGTGACGAAGCTATTTCGTTTTCACTGACAGTATCGGATTTTTTTTTTTTTTTTTTTTTTTTTTTGCACGAAGCCGAGATAAAGTGAGAAAAAAAATTGTTATAACGTCAATTCAAGACTCACCTGGCTTTTCATTGGATCTGTGTTCACCTGGCACATGTATACTCCACGATCCTCTCGACGTGCTTCTTTAATGCTCAATGTCCACGTGTGCGAATCACTGTGCGTCACTGAAAGTCGGGCATTATTCGTAATAACGTGTTCGTGAATCGCTAAAATTGCCTTAGTGTCCGCTTTGATCCACGCCACCTGTTCTCAGAATAGAAATATAAAAACTTTATTATTACCCAAAATTGCAACATATATTTTTCTTTTCTTTTTTTAATTTACTTAAAAAATTTTTTTTTTATCTTGAATTTTTTTTCTCTTCTATTTTTCTGCCAAATTTAATGGTTATTTTTTAAATAAAACAGAAAATTTTTAATTTGGGGTAATAACTTTCATTTGTAGATATTTTCCGTTTAAAAAAAAAAACATTATTGAATTTCCAAAAAAAAAAAGAATAAAATGAAAATCAATACTGCAATTTTTGTTTGCACGTATAACAAAGAATTGTTCTTTTTTTATTATTATTATTATTTGTTTTTATATACGTGCAGTGTGTAATATAACTTTTTGAACTCAATTTTTTGAAATAGAATTCGTTGGGAAAGTTTTCACTCAATATAATTGATTACTTTTGTGTGATTGACAATTTTTATTTTGATGTATATATATATATTCTTCTGGTTATTTAAAACAAAAAATTCAAAAAACAAAGTGCGACAAATATTATTAATTGTTCACTTTATTTTTATGAATTTCGTTTTTTTTTTTCAAGGGGGTAATTAAAAAATATTCTTGCATCACTCTAGTATTGTGAAATAAATTATTTCTAATTATATGCGGGTTAATTAGCAAGCATTTGTAAATGCAGTTTCATTTCTGGTAATTAAATGCAAATGCAGGTTAATGTATATTAAAATTTGATATCAATTTATTACTCATAAATAATTATAATAATTAGAAATATATTTTCATTGAAGAGTTATTAAAAATATTCCTCCATTGCGGACGTGGTAATATTTTACCATTTTAACATGATGATAAACGTTTTTAGATTATTTGAATTTTGGTGTCAGTGGTAAATCTTTGTCTTGGTCAGACTTGCGAAATTATTGTATGTTTAAGTAGTAGGAGACGGTTTTAGTCAGACAGAAGCTGTAGATTGTTTCAATTTTAGTATCAGTAGTAATTGTCAGTTATAGTCAGACATTTTCCCTTATTGCGAATTTTTAGCAGTAGTAGAAGTCAATTTTGGTCAATCGGAAATTTTTCAATCTCGAAAGCAGTAGTAGAAGACAGTTTCAGTCAGACAAAGGGTTTTCAATTCTTAAAAATTAAACCTCAGTAGTAAATTCCAGTTTTAGTCGGACAGAACGTTGCAAATTGTTTTAATTTAAGTAGTAATGGTCAATTACTGTCTGACCTGCATAATTTTCGTCTTATTCAGTAGTCAAGAGCAATTTTAGTCAGACAAAGAGTTCTTAATTCTTCGAAATTAAACCTCAGTAGTAAATTCTGAGTTTAGTCGGAAAATTAAATTTTGTCTGCAATTTAAGTAGTTACAGTCGATTGCAGTCAGACTTGCGTAATTTTTGTATTTTTTAGTAGTAAAAGGCAATTTTAGTCAGACAAAGGGTGATAAATTGTTCAAATTTAATTTCCAGTAGTAACAGTCTGTTGAAGTCAGCCAGAAATGTAAAAATTCTTGCAATTTAAGTAGTAATAGTCAATTTATGTCAGACTTGCGTAATTTTTGTCATATTCAGTAGTCAAGGGCAATTTGAGTCATACAAAGGGTTTTTTATTCTTCGAAATTAAATCTCAGTAGTAAATTCCAATTTCAGTCAGACAGAAAGTGGAGAAATTCTTGAAATTTAAGTAGTAATAGTCAATTGATGTCAGACTTGCGTAATTTTTGTCATATTCAGTAGTCAAGGGCAATTTTAGTCAGACAAAGGGTTTTTTATTCTTCGAAATTAAATCTCAGTAGTAGATTCCAATTTTAGTCAGACAGAAAGTGGAGAAATTCTTAAAATTTAAGTAGTAACAGTCAATTGATGTCAGACTTGCGTAATTTTTGTCATATTCAGTAGTCAAGGTCAATTTTAGTCAGACAAAGGGTTTTTTATTCTTCGAAATTTAATCTCAGTAGTAAATTCCAATTTTTGTCAGACAGAAAGTGGAGAAATTCTTGAAATTTAAGTAGTAACAGTCAATTGATGTCAGACTTGCGTAATTTTTCTATTTTTTAGTAGTCAGAGTCGATTTTAGTCAGACAGAAAGTTTTCAATTCGATATGAAACCTTAAAATCCATTTTTAGTCAGGCAGAAAATGGAAAAATTCTTACAATTCGAATATAAGTAGTAATAGTAAGTTACAGTCAGACGAAAATTAAAAAATTGCGTATTTATAATTTTGACAGCAGTAGTAGAAGTCAGTTAGACAAAATTCGAGTATCAGTAGTAAACCTAATTTTCAGTCAGACTTGCAAATTTCCCGTCTTTTTCAGTAGTAAAAGAAATTATTGTCAGACAAATGCTTTGAATTTAAGTTCCAGTAGTAATAGTCCGTTTAAGTCAGACAGAAATTTGTAAATTATTATCCTGTTCGAGTAATTCGAGTATTATTAGTAATTAAGTTACACTCATATATTAACATCGTTTTAGTGAATAAAGAAAATTTGTCCTCAATACAAAATATAGACATATATACATAAAGTGCACCACAAAGTAAAGGACTTTGTTGAAAAATTGCAAAAAGCTACACAATATTCTTATGTAAAGACTGAACCAAAAGCTTTCAAGTAAGATTTAAGTTTCTTTGAAAGTCAGTGAACAATTTAAAAAAGTTTCTTATCTCTATACCTTAAACCATGGTTTAAATGTATAATATGAATTATTCAATATATATATATATACCCTGACAGATTGTTAACTTTGAAATTTTTTCTAAAAAGGAAGAATCATAGCTACTTGGGCAAAATTCACATAAGTTATTTTTGTTTTTTATTTTTTCAAAAAATCCTATAGTTTTTTCTATAAGATAAAATCGAGATAAAATTATTTATTGTGTGGGTAAATTTATTCGTTGACGTAAATCATACCAGGGAAAAGATTTCCAAGTGCAAAAATGATAGTGCTTTTTATAAAAATAAAAAAGAAATACTAGGCAAGGTGTGTATATTTTTCAGTATATATAGTCGATATGCGAGGGGTTTTTTCTTTATAAAATTGGAACTTACGATCTGCCGAGTTTTGGGGGGGTGGAACATGTCAGATATATACGTTTAAAGGTCGTATCTAGGAACGCTACCTTCACCTATCTCGACTTCTATTCTCAGCCTCTTTCATATGCAAACCATCTCTGGTTCTATTGTATAGTGTATTCTGGTATATCAGGCAGACGCCTCGGTCCAGTCTACCACACCTCGTTTATTTCTCGTCTTTTTCGTTCTTTTTCGTTCTTTTTTTGTTTTTTTTTATTTTGTTTGTTTTTTTTTTTTTGACTTTCCAACGCTAAGGTATGGTCGTTCCTTTCAACGGTATGTAGATAAATGGATAAACTCGCTAATTAAAAGTTTCGCTTTGTCCGCGAACTGACTAAAATACATTTATGGTCAGGAAGTGGTCGTGGTCGAAGCGGCGAATTGTGCTTTCATTTGCTTAGACTTTAATATCGAGATACCTAAAGGATTTCTCCGAATTGCTCAACATTTTTTTTGTAATTAAAAAATTGCTTAAAAAATTTTTCAATTACATTGGGGAAAAATTCGTATATTTTTATACACTGAAAAAAAATTTATTTGATTCAAATAATGAATTAATTGACTATTATCAAATAAATATTTACTGGAACCAAATAATTATTGATAATAATTAATAATAATAGAATAATAATAATAATAATAATAGGGTTTTTAATAGGTTTTTTTTATTATTATTAAATAATAATAATAATTAATAATTATTGATTTAATTGCAGTTTATTTGATTGAAATAAAAATTATTTGGTTCCAGTAAATATTTATTTGATAATAGTCAAGTAATTCAATATTTGAATCAAATAAATTTTTTTTTCAGTGTATAGTTTCGTGTTTTTATGTAATTTTTAAGTGTATTTAATTTTCATTTTCTTTTAAGATTTAACGATTTTTTAAATGTATTGAACTTTTTTAATGTAGATAAAAATATAATTAAATATTTCAAAATAAAACGAAAATAAGGAAATAAAAAATTAAAATCGTCTTAAATTATAATGAGAATTAAATTGCGATAACTGAATTGAAAAGTAGTTCAACTAAATATATGTAATGTGAGTTGACATTACAGTTGATAATATCAAAACAAGAATGATATATTTTTCAATATTTAAAAATTTAATAATTTCACAATTACAAACTGCGGAATAATTTATTCGAAAATTGATATTTGAATTTTACATTATTTAGAAGTTAAAATAACTATTCTTTCATCGAGAGAAATAAATAATGGGATAAATTAATAAGCAATAAATATATTATTCTTGAAGGAATTAATATGTTTCTCCATTAGTTCAATAATTGGATATTTAATTACCTACATTGCTAACAACATGTATTTATTATTTAAATTTTTTTTTATTTTAAAATTGATTCTTTCTGAAAGTTGACACGATTCGATATATTTTTGGATTTAAAATTATAAAAAAAGAAAAAATATATACGGTAGCTAAAGAAAGTGCTTACTCTATTGTCAAACATGCTCATGCAATTTTTTTTTATTTTCTTGGTGTATTCATGCAAAATGACATGCGCCAAATGTAAAATCACAGTTTAAATTAAAGTAATTAATTTATTTTTCGAGGATATTTCCTTTAATAAAATTTTCTTGAACTTAATTGAAATTTAAAAAAATGGAAACTTAAAATAATATAGATTCTTTTTAATTTCACCGAAAAGTTTTTTTTTAAATATATGAAAATTCATATTTGAATCCTTTTATTGAATAAATAAAAAATTGATGCGGTACTTTAAATCAATAGAGAAAATTCAAAATATAGACTTAAAATGAGAAACCTTTTTTTATTATTTCACATAATTGATAATTTTTCATCATATAGTTTTAAATTTACATTTAAAAATTTTTCCTCAATTGTTAAATGTTCATAAAACATTTTATTCAATTGTCAGTTGGAAAATATTTAAATTGTTTAAATTTAAAATCGTTGATTTCAAAATTTGTATTTTGATTTGAAATTTATTTGAAAATCTTGTTTTAAATCTTAAATGTGATAATTATTTTGAAATTTGAATTTTTTTTATTTAATTAAAAGAGGTATTTAAGTGTTGAGTTGAATTTTTATTTTATTTTTTTTTATTTTTTGATAAAAATTGTATAACGTGATTGACTGTATTAATTTGCGAGGAAAAGTGAAAATTTGCGAAGTTAATTAAAAACTGGAAATTTGAGAGATATAGAGAATCTTGTATTGATTAAACCTTGCACGAAACTTGGTAATTGCAGAACTAAATCTCACTTTATATTAGAAAGCCTGAAGTAATTTGAGTAGTCTCATTTACGCGTAATAAACCTTCTGTTGCATCAACTAAATTCGTAACGTGTTTCATCCGCTTCACTTGAATACATTAACACATTGAGTTACAATACCTCTAATTAGATATATTTGCTTTATTGGTACATAAAATGCATATTGTATATTATAATTTATAATAAATTTATAATAAATATTTACTGCCAAAAAATATTTATTATCGAAAAATAAATATTTATTAGGCACCAAAAAAGAAAATTATTACCAAAAAATAAATATTTAGTACCAAAAATTAATATTTGATACCGAAAATAAATATTTAGTACCAAAAATTAATATTTGATACCGAAAATAAATATTTAGTACCAAAAATTAATATTTGATACCGAAAATAAATATTTAGTATCAAAAATTAATATTTATTATTGAAAATAAATATTTAGTACCGAAAATTAATATTTGATACCGAAAATAAATATTTAGTACCAAAAATTAATATTTGATATCGAAAATAAATATTTAGTATCAAAAATTAATATTTATTATTGAAAATAAATATTTAGTACCGAAAATAATTATTTTTTACCAAAAATTAATATTTATTACCAAAAATTAATAATTAGTACCAAAAAATAAATATAACTATTGATAAATAAATATTAATTATTTTTATCGTTATCATGAAAAAATTATGAATAGTAAAAATTATAAAAAATACAATTATATGTAATTTTTTAAATTTAATTTTTTAATTATAATACAGAAATTATCATTATTGTAATTAATTACTCAAAAATAATTCTCTTCAGACGATTTTATCATTGAATTAGAAACTGAATATATGATCGAGTATCGAGAAGGTAGGAAAAATATTTTCCCACATATATTCGCGTTCTCCTCGTTCTCATCGTTCTCATAGAGAGAAAATTGCAACTTTTCTTTGAAGGTGATGCGGTTAAGATTTTCGCGACTTCAGTCAACTTTCTTCTTTAGAGAGGCACCTGATACATAAAAGTACCTCGTTACGTTTTACCTGACAGGAATATTTAACAAGATTTTCAGCTTTTCGTCTACCACAAGTAGAACATAGAATAAATTTTTCGCACTATATATCTATAATAAGAAGGGGATATTTTATATGTTGACAAAAACTTTCAGATCATTTTTTCTAATATTTCAAGAACACCTGCAGCAATTTCAATTATCTTCCACGTATAAATTGTCATTATTAATTATTATTAATATTCGTCTGAATATTATTAATTATTATTAATATTCGTCTGAATATTATTAATTATTATTATTTGTATGAATATTTTTAAATAAGTGGATAGAAAACGAATCTCCTGCTTACAAATTTAACGATGAACCAAGTTTTATGCAAGAATATATAGGAAAATGATCTCAATATTTGATGAGAGAAAATATATTATTTGCATTATAAATTTAAATATATTTTCCATATGGAAAAAAATCTTTTAGCTAAAATTTATTTTTCTATTTAGTTTAATTCAGAAGTTGTTAAATTTAATTGTTTTTACTGATTTTTTGGGGGAAGTATTTATTTAATTTGAGAATCTATTGGTATTTTTATTTGACTTGAAAAATGTAAATTGTCGGATGTGAAATTTTTTTCCTTTTTCTTTTCTTTCTACTCTTCTAATTATGTACATAGTATTTACTTTTACAAAAAGAAAAAGAAAATTAACCCTAGAGACTAAATCATTATTAAGATAATTTTAAATTTACTAGTTCTAATTTATTTTTACTTTTTTTATTGATAGTTTTAATTTAGCAACGGTTTTTTATAGTAGTTACTTGAAGCACAATAATTACTTTTATGAATTTAATTTAAAGACAAGCATAAAATTTCTTAATTTTTCTTCGAAGAAAAAAAAGTACTTTTTTACATTAATTGATTAATTATTAATTTTTATTCTTATTAATTTTAATTAATATTAATTATTATTAATATTCGTATGAATATTATTACTAGTAATTAATATTAATACAAGTATTATTAATGATAATTTATATTACTCTCCAAATTCGAATTTGTAAAAATAAAAAAAATTGTAAAAATTTTAACTTATTTAAATTAGTCACGATTCAAATTCATCACCTTCAGTGACTGACTTTTTGCTTTTGAATTAGTTAAAATTTACTAATAAATTAGTAAAAAATTTTTTTTATTATTTCTCATTACTATTAATTAATTAATTAATTCAAAAGCGAAAAGCTAATTCAAATTAGTTAAAATTTTTACTAATTCAGATTTAGAGAGTAATTAATAAATATTGATTATTAAATTTTATTATTTAAAATTACACACTTGGTGCGTCAATAAAAAACCAAAGCGTGAAAAAAGAAATTCTATACCTAAATAAATTTGCAAGACCTTTGAAGCTGTAAAATTATTTTTTTTCTTTGTGACTTTTTTTCGATCCAAGCGAAGGCAAATTTGGCTTTGAAATTTTTTTTTCAGTGCTTTTTCTTTATAATTATTAATTATTATTGTAATTATTATAGAGAGTGAAACTGCGTGCGGCGTGCTCAGAAGGCGTTAGAATTGCATTTGCAATTCTTCAAAGTGCATATATATATATATACTCTACCCTTAATTATCCTACTCGTAGAAACTGACAGGAATTGTTTTGGCTTATAGTTTACTTGAGCCAAAGTAAAGGTGCCATTTATCAGAAAGGGCTAAATTGTGTATCTAATCTGTATCAGTCGGAAGTAACATTTACTTGGATTCCTAACAATATACCAAGAGAGAAATGTTCACCTTGTCTTCGCTTGGAAAATTATTTAACTCTTGAGATATGAGAAAACGAACGGACTTTATATTCATTAATTTTAATTACCCAGTTCATTATTTTCATTTCTTAGGTTGAAAATTAATTTAAAATCTTCTCCTATAAACTAAGAAGGATTAGAATTTTTATAATATTTCATTTTATTTTTAAATCAAAAATAATTTATTATTTTAATTGAAACATTTCTCTCGTTATGGCAATTTTTTTGTTTAAATTGTTTTTTCCAAATCAGATTTTCTCAGAGTAAGGTAATTTTTATAATAATATTATATGATTTTCAATCGTAGTAGCAGGTATATAGTTTACGATACTGGGTTATTCCTACTTGCGTGTTAATTTAAAACCGAAATTATGTTTAACTCTTTGCAAAAAGTACTGTTCGATTATTTTTTTTCATGCGGAATTTAATAAAGTTTTTTTTCCAATTTCACGTTTGTCAAAGAATCCTCTAAGGTGAAATTATTATATAGAGAAGTGTGTGTGACTTTCTTAACTTTCTTCTCGAAATCAAAGTGGGTTAAAATAATAATAATCATTCTGGGCACGAACTTCTCGGGTCCTTAAAGGTCGTCGATGGAGGTGACTTTGTATATTTAATAATTAAGTTTCAATGTAACACACTTCAAAGTTGAAGTTTCGTGTTATCACTACATGAGAAAACTGATATTGGATTCTAGTTTTTTTTTCGAACTTATTATCATTTTTATTTTTAATTATTATTTTAATAATAAGTGAAGAATAATAATTAAATAAGAATTAAATTTAATTCATTTAATAAAATCTAATTAAATAATGATCGAATAATAATGAATAATTATAATTAATATCCATTATTTTATTAATAATTATTCTTGAATAGTTATTATCGATAGTTATTTCTGTTTTTTCTTTTTTTTTAAATTTATTTATTTACGGGTTATTTTATTTTATTTACGGGTTTTCAATTTTAAATTGAAGTTTCAACCATTTATTGAAAAAAATTCGATTGGCGTAGGTATAAGATTGGACCAATCTTGGAAGCTATTTTACCGCAAGATCGGATCAATATTGACCCAGGATTGCTAAAACCAACCTCAATTTTAAATACCGGATCAATATTAGCCAAGAATTATTTTTACGTAGTTCAATTTTGAATTAAAAAAATAATTTCAATGAAATTTGAATTTCGCGCCAATATAATTCTGTAAATTCCCGCCTAGATGGCGTGAAAACTCACTCGTAAACGAGATGTAGTCGACTAACTTTTTGTCACATACGGTAAATTATTTTTTTAATAACAATAATGTATCAAAAATTAATATTCCAATAATTAATAATACATTACTATAGTAATACTAATTATTACTATAGTAATTACTATAGTAAAAGTAATAATAATTATTAAAATAACTAAATTTTTTTTTTCTTGAAGATAATTTTTTTTTATAATTCGAATATGTTTCAAATTAGTTCCAATGTTTTAAATTCGACCCTGCTTTGAACATGTTTGCAATCTTGGGCCAATATTGGCGATATGAAAATTAAGAATTGGTCATCGCTATTAAGCCAAATTGATTTTGAATTTTTAATATACAGAAAAATGAAATTTCTGGAAAAAAGTACTTTTTGCAAGATGTGAAACGAAATGTCGGTTATAATTAACTCTCGCGATAGAGTGCAATTGAAGTGAAACTCATGTATATTTTCAGGTCAAGCTGAAGTTTTGCGATCCGTTAATAAAATGGATCGAACTGAATAATCGTAGGTAAGATATATATATATATGTATATATATAGAATTGGATATATATAGATATATATATATATGTATATAAGTGGTTTTGATAGCGGCGAAGTGCAGTGAATGCAGTGCTGAATTGCAGGCACGCGCAGAGTGCAGTAGTTTATATAGGTCTTTAAGTAGGTCCATTACAGCAGGCGGTCACGTTAAATGGTATGATAGTTACCCGGGCCCTGGTGCCACCATGATTTCCACTCGCGGAGGAGGAAGGACTCACCCGGTATCCACCGAGATCATTCACCACACAGGTGAAGGTAGCGTCTCGACCCTGCGGGATCGTTACATTCTCAAGTGGAAAAAGGAAGTCTGGCTCCAACCCCGTCACTGAAACATAAAAAGAAGAAAAAAAACGATTCACGATCAAAGAACACTTGGTAACACGACAATTTTTTCTTTTTTTTCTTTTTCTTTTTTGGTGAAAATCAACTTTCACAATTCTCAAACCTTTTCATGAATAATTGTAATCAGACCATTTCCGCAGTGTTAAGGAATGGGGGGGGGGGGGGGGGGAATATTTCACAAAAAGGGGTTTGGTAAAATGAATCGTGGCAGGAATAAGAGGGGAAAACACGGGAAATGTCGGAGACGAACTTTGAAACCAATTTCACTGCTTTTAGTTTGCTAGGGTTTCAAAAAAAATTTTTTTCAAGGTAATTGCAGATTTTACCTGGTTTTTTTTATTGGTGTTTGAAATTTTTCGACTATTTACATTCTCTGTAAATGTGAATTAGTCGAAAAATTTTAACTAATTTGTAATGGTAACTGAATTTCTGCTTCTGAATTAGTTCAAAATTTAGGTACTAATAAATTAGTAGAATTATTTTTACTATTAGTAAAATTTAACTAATTCAATAGCAAAATGTCAATCAATTAGTTAAAATTTTTACTAATAAATTATTTTTACTATTAGTAAAATTTAACTAATTCAATAGCAAAAAGTCAATCAATTAGTTAAAATTTCTACTAATAAATTATTTTTACTATTAGTAAAATTTAACTCATTCAAAAACAAAAAGTCAATCACCAATTCAAATTAGTTGAAATTTTTACTAATTCACATTTAGAGAAACTGAATTAGTTAAAAATAACTCATTGTTAGTAAAATCTTGTCTGACTTTACTAATTAACTATTTGCTTCAGCAATTAGTAAAAAATAACTACAAAAAAATTGTCAAATTCGATTAATATAATTAGTTAATTATTAATATTATTATTATTAATATTATTAATTATTAATATTATTAATATTATTATTAATATGATTATTAATATGATTAGTTAATTAGTTTTAATTATTTTATTGAGTTTGACATAACTTAAAAGTGAATTTATCTAATAATTAGTTATTTTTTGTTAAGATTATTTCATGTAAACAGAAATTCTCAATAACTCTTTGTTTTAAATATTCAAATAGGTTTTATTCTTTAAAAAAAAATAATAATAGAAAAGTTTTCTCTTAATTAGAGAAAAAATGCGAATTTCGAGAATAAGAATAATTTATTGCCAATTAAATAATTGTATATTTATATCTTTTTAATTGGCAATCTGTTTTATTTTTAATCAGAAATTTATTTTCGTTTATTTATTTATTAAACAAATAGAAAATGACGATGTATGTTAAATTGTCATACAAAATTTATCATACCATTTATCGAAATTTTGATCAGGCAATTAAACCTCCCTTCTTTTTAATTGCCAATTTATTTAAAGCCAATAATAATTATTAATTAAAAGACAAACTCATTATTATCGCGCTCCAATTATATATATACATTAATTGTATATATATCTTTTTCTTTAATTTAAATTTTCCCCCGCGGATTATTTTATATTGGTATACATACACAGTAACTGAAAATTGCATTTTAATCGAATAAAAAGTCGAAATTATCTTTCATTTATATACCAGATGTATAAATACAAAAAAATGGAAAATATCTCTGCGTTAATAATAAAATATTTTGCCATTATCGTGAAAATATTGCTTGTTGAAATATGAAATAAATATTAAAATATGAAATTGCACAAAAAGCATTACTTGTCACGAACGACTGCCTTTGCGTGCAAATATTCCAAAAAGACTTCTTGTTTACTCAAACGAACTAATTTGAATATTATGCATTTGAAAAGGTAATATTCTGGAGGGAAGAAAATGTGTGTTTCATAAATGGTTTTCATGCGCTAGAAAATTCATGAATTACTTCAAATAACATGCGCGCAACTGTTATTGAAAAATGTGTATATATATATATGATGTTTCTTTAGGGGGGAAGAAAAAAAAAAGATGTCCTACTTTTTTTTCCCGCGTATGGAAAAAAAATTTAAAAGAGAGCACTTGAAAGCATTTCTGAAATGTTCCTATCGAAATGGAATGAAAATGGATGGTATATGTATCTATATGTACAATAAGGGAGGGGAAAAAGATGAACAAGATTGAAAATGACGGTCGAGACGCGACACGCGCGAACTCGAATCGTGTTAGCAATGCTGTCGAAGAAGGGTATAACATGTCGGCGTATTGAATTTGAATTTACAACGCGTAAAGATCTCTGTGATATATACACGTATATATATATATCTTGCAATGTGACGTGGCATGCTGTGCGGGGATGCAACATTGCGGGGTGAATTTTACGAGGGTATTTACATGGGCGCAATATTTTATAGGCCACTTAATGCCAGGTCACGTTCTGTCTCGTAGAAAAGGAGAGAGAGAGAGAGAGGGCGCAAGACGACCCACCTATGAATCAAAGTGCGCTTTAAAGATTTCTTTTTCTCATATTCCATAGTCAGAAACGGATAAGGAATTTGTCGGGCGAAATTTTCCTTTTACGGAACAGTCCACATTTCTTACATCAGGACATAAGAGTTACAAAAATTGTCCACATGAGCGCAAATAAAAATTCTGATCTCTCGTATAATTTTTATTATAACCAAAAATTAAATCTGAAAAAATTAAATCTAAATCTGAATTAGTAAAAATATTATAACTAATGGACTTTTTGATCTTGACTTGGTTAAATTTGACTATAAGAAATAGTAAAAAAAAAAAATTTTCTACTAATTTATTAGTAAATTTTAATTACTAATTCAAAAGCAAAAAGTCAATTATTTAAACATTTTACTAGTGAATTAGCAAAAAGTCAATTAAACATTTTACTAATTCAGATTTAGAGAGTCATAAATATTTTGCCCCTTTATTAACCACTCTCTAAATTTGAATTAGTAAAAATTTTAACTAATTTGAATTAGTGACTCACTTTTTGCTTTTGATTTTGAATTAGTTAAAATTTACTAATAAATTAGTAGAAAAAATTTTTTTTACTATTTATTAGCAAAATTTAACTAATTCGAAAGCAAAAAGTGAGTCACTAATTCAAATTAGTTAAAATTTTTACTAATTCAAATTTAGAGAGCAATGTGTCGAGGTCCTAAAATATTTTTTGATGCAATTTTAGCTAGGTCCTAATTAGAGTGCTCAAACACCTTATATTTATTAATTGACAGAGAAAATGGGATAATTTTCCCATACCAAAATTGAAAAAATTTTTTCCCAAAACAAAATTTATGAATTTTATGAATTTTACGAAAGAAAAAAGAATATTGACAGTTTTTTTTTATCCGAAATTGATAAAATCTCCTTTATGGAAAAGTAGTGTCGGTTTGGAAAATTTTTGAAACGCTTGGAAAAGTCAAGGCATATTCAAGAGGGTACAATTCAGAGCGTAGTCTTGGGGACATACGTGCTTGGATTTGTAAAGTTCGTGTCGCGCGTTAGAAACACCACTCACACACACACACAATTGTAAAACGAGATCTTGGCTTATAACTTTACTTAGATTGCGAGCAACGAATGTAATTACACCTTTAATCAATTTGGATAATGTCCCGGGAACAGTCGTGTAATTGCTGATTCGATTATAGTCCAAGAGGTGGAAAGATAAAAAAAAAAAGAAAGTAGGAAAAAAAATTCTTTCCCACTAATCTAATTATTTTTATTGTATATATAGAACTGGTTTTTTTTAATGCAAATATGTTAATAAATGCAAATTTATTGACATATTTGCATTTATTAAAAAGGTTTCAACTTTAGGTTGTATTAAAATAATTACAGTAAGGAAATACTCTTGTTTTAAGTATATTAAGGACGACTTAAGTTAGACGAACGTTTTAAATTCGTGTAATTTCAGTCTAAGTAGTATAAGTCGGCTTTGTGTCAGACATAAATTCTTCCACCTATTTTAGTATCAGTAACTGTGAATTACAGTCGATTCGATATTTCTCTGAATTTTTCATCAACAGTGAATGTCAGTTTCAATGAGAGTTTCGAAATTATTTTAGTTTTTTTTCGAGATATTTGTAAGTAAATGTTGTTTTTTTAATTAGACGCACTTGGCGTGATTTTTTTGGTATCAGAAGGAAAAGAATATTTCGTTGGAGAGGACTTTTTCGAATAGGTTCGACTTTTTAAGTAGTAAAGCAGAGTTATAGTCAGACAAATTGATAAAGTTCGTTTTCATCCGACTTTAGTAGTAAAAGACAGTTTCTGTCAGGCAGAAAAATTTTTAATTTGCGATTATAGTCCGAAATTTGAATTTCGTGTTATTTTATTTCTAAGTAGTACAAGTAATTTCAGTCAGACAAAGAGAAATAATATCGTAATAAATTTTATCTTTGTAGTACGAGTAAATTTCAGTCAAACTGTATTTTTTCTTCTTCAGAGAATTATATAATTAATTATAACTAATATATATAATATAATTAATTATATAATTATATAAGTAGTAAAAGTAGTAAAAGTAGTAAAAAGTTACAGTCAGACGGACTAAAAATGTAAAAATTTGGCTTCTATATTTACTACTAGTTTTGTGAAAATGTTCATGTTTGACTAAAACTAAATTGTATGTCAGACATAATATTGTACGTCAGAGATAATATTGCACTACTTATAAGTAGTTTAAACGAGTTTTAGTCAGACAATAACATTTTTACAAAATCAGAAGTAAATACTGAAGTCAAGTTTCTTCTTTTTTAGTCCATCTGACTGAAACTTGATTTTACTACTTATATTAAAATAACACTAATTCGGAAAAGAAATTGTCCTGCTATAACTGTCTTTAACTACTGACAAAAAAAATCTAGAATTCTAAATTTCCTATTTTAAGAATTATATTTCCATTCTGAAGAAAAAAATAAAGTCTGACTGAAATTTACTCGTACTACTTACGAGTGACATTAGGGGAAATTTAAATGTCTGAGTATAATTGTCGCTTACTACTGAGATTAAATTTATTATTATTTCTGTCTGACTGAAATTTACTTGTACTACTTACACTGTAAATAAACCAAATTGCCAAGTGTTGTCTGACTGAAACTTGATTTTACTACTTATATTAAAATAACACTAATTCGGAAAAGAAATTGTCCTGCTATAACTGTCTTTAACTACTGACAAAAAAAATCTAGAATTCTAAATTTCCTATTTTAAGAATTATATTTCCATTCTGAAGAAAATTTTTTACTACTTACGAGTGACATTAGGGGAAATTTAAATGTCTGAGTATAATTGTCGCTTACTACTGAGATTAAATTTATTATTATTTCTGTCTGACTGAAATTTACTTGTACTACTTACACTGAAAATAAACCAAATTGCCAAGTGTTGTCTGACTGAAACTTACTTTTACTACTGAAATCAGATTTAAATTGCATTTTTATTTTCAGTTTTGAAATTAAAATCGTGTAAGATATACATATTATGATTTGTTTCAAGCATTTCTAATATACGATTATTATATTTCCTATAACTAAGTGTTGACTTTTAAATATAAAATGGGCAAAAAAAAAAAAATACATACGTGTCATTTATCAGGTAATTTCGCAAAATGCTTTTAAAGGTACTCAAGCTGAATGTGTGTTTTGTGCAGGTTATATTTCATCTTGGCGTTTTGTTATAATAACGGCTAGATACATATATATGTATAGGTGTTAGAAAAAAGAGAGAAAGAATAATGAATGTGGACGCGCTAACGCTCTGTTTTTAAATGTGACCTCGGCCAATTTACATGCCATTTGTTGCAGGTTGTTTTATTCGAAAAAGAATCTTTTGTTTGCGGATATATGAATATTTTTCAGAAGTAATGTTTTCTAATGTAATTTATTATTTTTATATTTTCACGCATACAATATACATAGAAATCATTAATACAAAATTATCCACTTTTTGTTCCTTTAGAAAATATTTTTAGTAGAATTTTATTTTATTTCTTTCGTTTGCTACGGTAAATTTTCGTCAAATTTGAAAAATGGGAAAACATTTATTTGAAATGTTTTACAGCATTCTTTTTTTGTTTTTTGTTTTTTTTTTTTTGTTTTGAACTTTTACGCAATAAGTGATTGAAAACTGTTGTTCATTGACCATAGAGTAGGAATTTTATTTAATTGCTTTAATGTATAGAAAATATGCTGTGCGACAGTATCAGTGTTATATTTGTTTGAGAGAAATTGACTCGATGGGAATTTCAATATGAAAACTGCGTGTTTGTGTTCAAGTGCGTGAATATATTGGACACAAACTCGAAATTGTCGATTGTCAATATGGAAAATGTCATTTACAGGAAACGAGTGATTTTTTTTTTTTTGACAAATATGCACATTGTCAGGTTTTTTTGCAGTTAGAAACTGAAAAAATTCTCCCACATTTCTCCTTCTAATAATGAGTTAATAATTTTAATCTTCTTTTACTATAATAAAATCCAGGACGCAATGGTAAATTAATTTTTATCTCGGAATATAATAATTCTTTCCGGCTTTATTACATTTCGACAATCTTTTTTTACGCAGGCGTTTTAAATAAAACTTTTTTATTTGCGATAATTAAATTATTTTTAAATGCTCGCATATAATATAAAAGCAGCGAATAGTTTCTTGATAATTGAATTAATTGCGTTTGTTATTGTTTTCTGATGTGAGAGCAAAAAAAAAGAGACTCTGTAAATTATGTCGAATAATTACGAAATTGAGAATTTTGAGGGAAAATAAAGAGTTGTTATTTTGTTAATTAGTTAATAAATATTATCGTATTTTATGGAAAATTTTCTCCACCTCAATTTCTGTTATTTAACATTTACTTTAAGCATGTTATTGTTGTTTGTTTTGTGTATATATTATTTGCTGTGCGTACAATTCGCTTTTTAATTATTTTCGTTCTTGCCATATTTTGTGTTTATTATAATTATTTCTATTTTGATGTTTACTTCTTCAAAAGAAAGATTCTGACAAATGCGACTTTTTTCTCTACTTGGATTTTACAAAATCAAATTCTCTAGGTATAGAAAAACTTTCGTGAATTCGAAAATAGAAATTCTTTGTTCTTTCTAAAGTTTCTAAAGTTCCGAACGTTCAAATTAACGAAACTTATCACTGAAAAAAAGATATTCTAAATTTAAGAATATAATCTTGGCTCCTATTTGAGAATTTTTTCCACGTAATTTATTCTTAAGGTCGGAATATATTATTCTTAAAATTGGAAAATTTTCTTAAAATAAGAATATTTCTGAATTTAAGGACTGTTTCTTACTTAAAGAATATTATATATTCTTGCTTTAAGATAAAAACACACGGAAAAATATTCTTAAATAGGAAAAAGTTTCTTAAAATAAGAATATTTCTGAATTTAAGGCTTGTTTCTTACTTAAAGAATATTATATATTCTTACTTTAAGATTAAAATACACGGAAAAATATTCTTAAATAGGAGCCAAGATATATTCTTAAATTTAGAATATTTTTTCTTCAGTGTTGAAAGAACCAAACAAGATCGTTATTATATTTAATAATTAGTTAAGGGAAACTTTTTTGAAATCGAATAGAAGAAAAAAGGTAGGACTTTGTTTAATAATATAAGGGAATAAAGTGGTGAAAAGGTGTAAAATATACTTCTATGTAGAATGTGAATGAGATTGAAATGAATTTTTCCATTTTCCGCAATATAAGAATATATAATACAAGCAATTGAAGGTGGAGAGAGAGAGAGAGAGAAAAGAGTATTACAGGAAAGCGGTATTGATATAACGAAAGAGAGACTAGGAGTGTAATGAAGGGATGGTTGGAAGCCAATAATCGAGTGAATACCAGAGCCAGCAGACGGAAAATACTGATATCCCTGCGCGAAAAATGTCTCGCACGTTGGCACGGGAGTTTGTTTTCACTGCGTCGAAGGTGTGGCACTCGCGCGGGAAAAAACTTGCCAGAGAAAAAGAGAGAGAGAGAGAGAGGTTGATCTGTGATGTGGGTATAGTGGGATGTACCATGGGGTGAGAAGGTGAATTCCCACGGGAGACGTCAGATAGCACGTTACTCGCCACGATCCTTTATATATATATATATATACGATATCAACCCGAGTTCGACCCTCTTGACCGTCTCGACCCCTCGGGTCTGAATCGACTAAGTCACACCGATCAGCGATGGCTCTAAACGAACTTAACTTTTTTTTTTTTTTCATCTCCTCCTTCAGGCGACAGTTGTTACCCGGCTTACATATCACGTACTTTTTGGGGAAAAATACATTTTTATATATCGCTAACCAAACCGTAAGGATAATATAATAAAAGTTTAGTGCCTTTCTATATACGCGCTAACGTGACCGATCGTCAAAAATATTCCCAATTTGCAATAATTTTCGACTATAAATACGAAAAAAAAAATGTATTTTATACATAATTTTAAGGCTTTGAACACTGTCAAAAAAATTTATTTGATTCAAATAAACTCTAAGTGAAATAATAATTTCTGTATTTGAATCAAATTCAGTTGACTAAAAATTTATTTGTTACTAATAAATATTTATTTAATATAATAGTCAAGTAATTTTGTATTTGAATCAAATTTAGTTGACTCAAAATTTATTTGTTACTAATAAATATTTATTTGATATAATAATCAAGTAATTTTGTATTTGAATCAGATTTTTTTTCCAAGAATTTACAAATATGTTTCATAATTAATGAAGTCTTTTTTTCTATTTTTTCTTCTTTTGCTTAAATTGACCTTAACTAGGCCAATCGGTGAAATATAAATTTCGAAAATTGTATTATTTGGATCTAACTAAAATTGCAACATAATTGAAGTTGTGCTCAATAAAAATTCTGACAAACGAAAAATCGGTGAAATATAATTTTCGAAAATTGTAAATGGAAATTCGGCTAAATAAAAACTTTTCTATTAAAAATGCGCTTGAAATTAAAAATACTGTTAAATACTAATTCAAATTATAGAAATTGTGCTTTTTTTTTTACTAATTTATTTAGTATTAGGATATAAAACATATTTTTAGGTTGATTCTAACACTAAATTTAAGAAGACGTCGCCTGATCAAATTAGGAGACATTTTGATAAATTTCTTACATGTACAAATTTGATTAGAAAAATTAGATTTTAGCCAATATTGGACTAATAATTTGATAAGGCTTAATTTTCCTTGAGATGAAAACTCTTCTATTATTTAAACATAAAACGAGAAATGGTGTCACTCGGTTTTTTTTATATTTACTAGCGCCTCCGATTTTCGATACTTTTCGAATTTCTCGAACTGTCTTTTTTTACACTGAAAAAAAAATTTGTTTGATTCAAATAATGAATTACTTGACTATTATCAAATAAATATTTACTGGAACCAAATAATTTTTATTTCAATCAAATAAACTATAATTGAATCAATAATTTCTATATTTGAGTCAAATACCATTTAATTGACTCATATAAAATTTATTTGATACAAATAAATATTTATTTGATAATAGTCAAGTAATTCATTATTTGAATCAAATAAATTTTTTTTTCAGTGTAGAAAGGATTAGTTCTAAAAAATAATTAAAAGCTGATTGTCTGCTAATCAGTGGCTGAGGTTGCTGGCTTCTAATTTTGTCTTAAAAATTTCTATTGACCTAAATATCTCCGAAAAATATCCCCTGAACGTATTTTAACGTAAAAATTTATTTCTGATAAACAATTAAAATTTATAGAGTCGTTAGACCTGAAAAATAATGAAAAACTGATTGTCTGCTGATCAGCGGCTGAGGCTGCTGGCTTCTAATTTTGTCTTAAAAATTTCTATTGACCTAAATATTAATTGTGTTTTTTTTTATAAATAAATTGTCAATGAGGTAATATTGAGGTTAAAAAAAAGGTTAAATATTAGGGGGAAAAAAATGGTGTATTTCAAGTTGATTGAGTGAGAACAAATAGCTTCAAATCCACTACTTGTCGCGTGTCTGGACATCATCTCACGCTTCACAGCTTCTCTCCAAACCTCTCTTGATCTCTCTCTTGATCCCTTTTCATGTTCTTACGCCGTTGCAGAAAATTCACTGCTTTTTCATCCATTTAGATCCGCGTCTAACATGACTTTTCAAAGGAATGTTTTTTAAGATATTTACCACATAAATATTTATTTATATATATATATAAATAAATAAATATATATATTTATAAATCAAATTTTTAACAAGAACAATTTTTCCTTTTATCTGTATAAAATTGTCAATTATTTAGTTTCTCTTTTTTTTTTACGTCCAGGTAAAATTTATTTCCATTTGATTTCTATTATTTTGTATAATAATTGATACTTATTTAATATTTAATAGAAAAAATTTATTCAATTGTTTTTAATTTTAGTTATTATTTTCTGATTTACAGGTAAGGGGGATCGGTGCTTTATGACTGAACAGCTTGTTACGCTTGCAAAGTAAGTCCTTGTGAAAACAAGTAATTTATTCTTTTGACAATATAATAAGTGGAACATTATATTCTTCTTTTTTAATGGGTAATGAAATAAGTATTTTTGCAATTGAGAATAATTGGAATAATTTGAATTTAAAAAATTTTAAATATCTCAATTTGCAAAATAATGTTTTATAATTATTAATTTGAATCGTTGCAAAAGATTTTTAAAATATAATTAATAAAAATTCATTTGCGACCTCTGGAGGATTTGATTTTAATTTAAAATAGTGAAAAAGGGTCAAAATTTTCGAAAATGACTCTTATTTTTTAATAAAAAAAAAAAGAAGAAAAAATAGGGAAATAGGTTATTTCTATTCTACGTTGTTTTTTCTCATTTATTTTTCCCCTTCGTTTTCTTCTTTTTTTATTCTTATTTACTCTTGTACAAGTAGGAAAAGAAGGAGCTTCCTTAGGATCCCACGCAGATTCGCACGTATTCACGCTTACTTTTCCGTTTCTTTTTTCTTATATATGTATATATATATATACACACACTCCTTTTCTTTTTTATCCATCGTCACGGACCTTCTCTTTTTCTTTCCCTCGCATCTTAGGATCGCTTCTATAATGAACGTCTAAGAAAGAGTTGAAAATTTCACTGGAGAACGTGTACTTTGTGTTTCATCCCTTTGTAACCTCTTTTTATTCACTCATTTTACACTTCATACTCACTTCTTGTGTAATGAAATTCTCCCTGTTTGAACCATTCCAATTCATATAAATTGGAAAATTTTCCCCAATCATCAATTTATTTGATTCTCATAATGAAGAGAAACATTTTTTTAATTTAATATTTCATAATCATAATTATTATTAAAATGTCTAATATTTAAATATTTTTCGATTTTTCACTTATTTTACTTTTATCTAAGAAAATATGATTGTAAATAATTAATATGATAAATAATCTAATTAAATAATTAAATGAATAAGTAGTTCAATTATTAGGTCAAATTTAGATATTCTTGTAAAAAAAAGTTAATCGAATTTTTTATACACTGAAAAAAAAATTTATTTGATTCAAATAACCGATTACTTGTCTATTATCAAATAAATATTTACTTGAACCAAATAATTTTTATTTAAATCAAATAATA
>JUFY01032262.1:0-11001 GCA_001855655.1 Leptopilina clavipes
GAACCCATTACTATTGCATTTAGGTACTTCAAATTTAACCACAAAAAAGGTCTATGGGTCTTAAAGACCCATGTGTGGTAAGCGAGGGTTAATATCTTTATGTAATGTACAGTTTATACAAAGTAATGGCTGATTGTCAATTTTAAATGAGTCCCATTTATTGATATATTCCAAGTTGTAACACATGAAACGGAATAGAGCTTTGCCTGTATTTATGTCACAAAAATTTTGTTCGCTCATCCCTGAACAAATTGAAACAAAACTTGGCAGTTTATTAGGCATTCACCCAACAGGTTTATAAAAAAGGAATTCAAAAATATAAAGTTGAATTTCATAATAATGTTTTTTGACGATATGTTTAAAGAAAAGTTAAAATTTTTAAGGTGATGTAGATAGTCAGTATACAAATGCTAGTATGTAGTGAATATTTTTCAATTACTTTTTGAGTTATGTTGCTGAGGGCAAAACATATTTTGTCAAGAGTTTTCTAACAATTTATCTTCCAAGCAGAAAATGGACCTGAGATCACACTTGTCGGAATCATCAAGACAAAAAAAAACGGAATTATTTTCTTGCTACTATTCGTAAATAGAGATCGAGATCAAAAAGATTAGAGTCCTTAAGAGTGAACCTTGACGTTAATGATCATTCCGCGAACATCCAACCCATTAAGGTGCGTTGTCGCGATTCCTCGTAAGGCTCTAAATTCCTAGTAGACAATGATACAAAGGGGGGAAGACGTTTATGCTTCATATCGTCAGTACGTTAAAGAAAGTGCAATATTATTGTACAGTCTGAAATTTGGATTCATCTAGGGAGTGAATGCCACCTGTGAAATTCGATTGTGACTGTCGTCGCATATGGGATTGTGTGTGTCTGTTTAACTACTCGCAAGAGTGGTTTCATGTATTTGTAAACGTAGTTTAAGTATGTGTGGACGGTCAAGCAATATGAGGCATCAATACTTGATGCGCCTCACTCTCGCAACATGTAACACAGGGGTACGCAGGAGTGACTCGCGGATTATATTATTCACAATACATTAAGCACTTTCACAGTGGTCGCAGGGAGATTTGGGAATAGCACCATGGGATACATCAACGTTGGTAAAGTGGCACCAACTCAGACCCAGCTTCCTCGCTTTATTTTGCAGGGGTGACTCGAACCTGTGGCCAAACAGGCCGAGACAATCGATACCTCGTGTTTTCTGTTTAGTTATCCGATACTGTAAACACAGCGACAAATGAATACAACTTAAAAAATACCGAATTTACCTTTCAGTTAATTTCAATATCAATAAACTGATGACATTTCTCGAGACCAAACTGAAGGGATCGGCATTGCGCGTATGCGTATATTAAAGCCAATGTCTCATGGGGCACACATGGGATTATGGTAAATGACAAGTGGAGGACCAGTAAGACTAAAGAGTAGCCAAGTTAATACTCGACTGATCTCTTCTCGCACTTTTCCTCCCCTCTTCAGCAAACCCAGTTAAACGGGTCGCGATTTAAAGCTGCGAATGCATATTCAAGATACGAATGTTTTAAATCCAGCGAGGATTACTCAAACAGATGGGAAAATGAATAATGGTTGACTGACGGTGCGGTGATGAGCAAGGAAAAGTGAGAGCTTCAAAAAAATTCCTTTGAAGAAACTTATTACGAAAAATTCTGATAAAAAGAAGAAAAAAAAGGCTTCCGGTGGGAAAAATTCCGATGAAAAAATAGTGAAAATTGCGTTAGGCGATGAAAACTTGACGTTGCTTCTTTTTCTTTTTATCATATCGACAAGCAAGTGAAAGAGGAGGCGAGGGAAGGATACAGGGTAGCGGCCATTGCCGCAGGGTTGAGGGATTAAAGGCGATAAATTTCGCAAAAATGGGAGCTTAAGCTGTCTCGCGAGGGCGACAGTCTAATCCGAGGCTCGCGCTTCTCGTTCGCGAAAAGATAGGGGTACCAGGATAATTTCAAGAAGCGGTGTCGTTAGATAATGGCGGTGTACTTTTTGCAATTGTCTACCCTCGTTTTCAATCGTGAAGAAGACTATTGACGACTCTCTGGAATCATTTTCTTCTTATTCTAGCGATAAATTCTCAGGACTCGAGGGTCTCGGAAAAAGTAATTTTTTTCGAGTCAACTAGATAAGGGGAAAAAATGTCAGTTTAAGGTTGAAAAGAGTAAGAAAATGGAGTACTTTTCTGTTTGAAACTGAAGATAAAAAAAAGCTGTTGAAATAAAAATGGGTGACTTCATCTTGTAAGCGTGGGAGGCTTTTCGGCCATTCAGTGGTTTGCGCACAATGGGACGCGCATCAACATAATTACAGTTCGCTCGGGTCTTGGTTCTTCGCTAGCCAGAAGCGAAAGAGCGAATAGAGGATAGGATGGGCAAATGAGTGAGAAAGAACAGTGGACGGGGCCAAGTGTATTATATTCAAATGTGAGCGCGAGGCGGCGCCAGTGTTGTGTGCGATGGGTTCCCGTGCCCGGGGGCGACTAGCAGAGGTTGAAGGTTGGAAGTTCGAGGTTGACGACGAGGAGAAAAGGGACGAGCAAGAGTGAGAGAACAGAGAAACGCCGCTTCGAGCCAGCAAGCGAGCCCCAGGAGAGGAAATTACGTCGTCTGGCTTGACCCCTCCATCACCTCTGAAGCGTTTCCTCGTCGGCCAAAAAATGAAAGAAATAGGCAGAGAACGAGACAGAAAGTTTCTGCCTTTGACCACAAACAGATAGTATTTTCCTTCCCTTCATCAAAGTCGCCTTTTTCGAAAAATCGGGAACCACTTAAACATCAGAATAATAATTGGGAAAGAATATAATTCTCATATTTCTAATATGAAAATCACTAGCGCATTTGTCACCCCCTTCGAATAAAATTTGCAGTCTAAAAGAAGACGGAAAGTAACTGTAAAAAAGTCTTCTGAAAGAACGGGGTGTAGCCATTGACTTTTCCGAGCGATGGCAGTTGCCCTCGAGAATTTGTTCGTGCGGAAAAGTGCCGGTCGATGTATGCAAACGTCTCCTCAACGTCCTTTAGAGCCGATAGGGTGACAACGGGCGTGTCGTGTCGCCTTCCGGGGCAAAGTGCCAGTGGAATAAGAATTGTCGTTCAGACAAGCAAGAACTGTTTTTCTTTTTTAATATCTCTTTCAGATGGGCCACTGGCAAACAGATAGAACTGTCTTACAAAAGCGCATGACCTTGATGATTCAAGGTCGACAAACTCTTGCAGTAAATGTGGGTTCCGGTCATCCGCAAAATTATTCCGCAAGGACAATATATGTCAGTCGATTCTTCCTCCCGTTGATGGCGAGATAGCAGATCTAAGTGGGCCATGCCGCGCTATGGTTATGGCAACATAAAACGTTCTCCGCACAGTTTCAAGAGCGACGGTATACTGAGGAAGCCCCTTTATGACCGAAAAAACTGCCACTATGATTGCCTATGCAAATTGTTTAAGATATCCGTACCAGGACCATTTCCAGTGTTGCGGTCATGATCAGCAGAGATTCTCAACTCAATAATTTCTCTCGAATTTCCTCTCATTGAACGCAAATATTTTCAATAATCTGTTCAACAAAATCTGTTATTTGGACATTGAACATAAATGCCCTTTTTCCATTCAATCAATAAGTTGATTTTGTAAAAGTGTGTATGGTGTCAAAGACTGGCGCTATGAATTGCGATATAGAGAGAAAGAACACTTGTAATTTTGACATGAAAATAAGAATAATCTAAGTAGTTGAAAATAATCTAAAAATCAAGTTTTTGAGTCAAAATTGAAAATTAATTTCAAGTTTTGTCTGCGCGTCCGATGGATAGTAATGCGAAAATAGCATAAAGTATAGAGCTAGCAAATGTAATTTCGTAGAAGGATTCAATTGATACAAGAAGACTACGGTGTGGTGTCTTGAGAATATAGGGAATGGAAAAAGGAAAGAAGAGAGGAAAGAGTCTAAGGCAAGGAAACTGCAAGCTAGACGGATATATCTCCCGAGTAAATTAAAATGGATTATATATGTCGACTCCATCTTCAATCTTTCTTCCCTCCTTCCAAGTTTGGTTTATTACTTGCCAAGAACTCCAGCCAGCTGGATAATTGTTATTGCACAGAAATGAATTTGCACTTTTCTTCAATACACAGCCTGATCGTCAATTCTATCCTTTAGTCTATGATAATAAAAAATAATTCGTCACCTTTTTGGAATTGAATATTCTCCATTACTGAAAATCATTTTAGAAAGTCTAGTATCTTCCTAATTTGGCCTTAAAATCATGAAACGAATGCTAGGAAAGACGTGGAGAATATCAGCGATAACTTTATGAGAAGGTCGAGGAAGGTGAATGGTTGCCACCAAGTCGACCATGATGTATGCTTCCCTTCCGTCTAATTAAACTTGGGTAGAATCGCACAGGGTTGGTCGACTGGGTAGACGAATTGCGAGGGCTGTTGGAAGCTGACTTTCAAAATGACGATTCTGCAGTTGTCCATGAGGCGAACGCTTTATTGTCTTTTGCGTATTATTCGACAAAATTTTTCGCACAGTGAAATTTATTATAAATTAACTTAGCTGACTGAACTTGGCGGACATTCTGAAATACTTGACTTATTTTCTCATGCATTTCAGTATTTAAAACTTAAAAGTCGAAAAGTTGCATTATCGTGTAATTAAAATATATGCCGGCACCTCATGCACAGTATGTGCACCGTGGAATCCGTATAGCAGGAACGAAATTTAATCAAACCGGTGTGTCAGTAAATACGACATGGTGGAGGTACGGCAAATATGCGCTAGAATAGAATTCCGCCTCCATCAAATTAATTTAATTTATATCTGGCTGTCCGAAGCGGCCTGAAGATGCGGTCAGACCTCTATTCTCCCTCTCCATCTATCTGCCTTCATCTTTACCCCTCAGTTTCTCTCTCCACTGTCAATTCGAGACGAACTGGGATTAGCGACGCGAGCCCTCGTCCGCAAGGGGACGACTATTGGCGCTTCACGACGGATTTCTTGGCACGATTTCGAATACTTCGACAGGGTAGAAATTCCTCTGCGACAGCAAAAACGATTCTCTCGACCCTAAATAACATTCTCTGATTCAGATGGGAATCCAAAAAATGTAAATCTTGATTCCAAAAGAAAAATATCCAATGAAAATTGGTTTTGCATCTTTTTATTCTTCAAAATTGAGCTTCAAAAAAGGCTTCAAATTTGACGGTTTACACAAACAGACAAATGGGAAATAATTTAGGGGAATTTTGTCATTAAACATGAATGAATTTAAATGGAGTGGAAATAGAAAATATGATGTTTTCTAGTGAAATCGAAGCTATCGGATGCAGTGGACTTGAAGTGGAATCGATCGAACGCAGTTTCCCACGTAACCAGTACACATGCATTAGAGGCAAGAACCCGCAGTGTATACCCACGTCATATCCAATTCGAGCGCTTTTAGTACACGCAGGGAGAGTTTTGTAAGGGGGTCGGTCACCTCGCCTCAGCCCCTCAAATGCGGCGATAATAGCATTAACTGAGCAGCAATATGATTACCGCTCTCGCGAGGTAACCTGATCGTACTCGAAATTCACGTTACGCAATCATGCAGGAACTCTTAATCGCGTTGCGCTTTTTGGGGGCTCAAATTACTCATGAATCATTATATGATTATGGATCAATGGAGGGACACTCCTTATCTCAACACTGTAAAATTATATTTCCAGTCCCCCTGTCTAAACATTAAAGACATTCTAAATGACAAAAGGTGTCTTTTTTTGCTTATTCACATTGTCACTGATAGCCCTGCTCAATGCATAGATTTACAAAACGAGAGGTTCATCTTTCAACCTACTCTTTGCCCTCAATTATCTTTGTCACTAAAGTCAACCGCATATCTCGCGTTTTTACCCAAGTGTTAAACGACGAACGACGCGCTCAAAAATAACATTTCAGTAGACAGAAAATGTCAGCAGTGCAAGAAAAGAGACTCACCGTTAGGTGTTGAAACAGCCACGCCCTGAGGATGTTTGTCGCGACCTTGGGAAAGATGCCCCTCTTCTTCTGGTTCTTCTTACCCGACGAGTCATCGTCTTCCTCTCCCGTACCTTCACCACTACCGATACTCGCATTACTTGCATCACCTAAAACATAAAATCAAATAAAAATATCAAATCAACATTCAACAGAGAAGCGGGGAATCATTTCCAATTTGACACTTGAAGCTGTGCCCAAAATCACCCTCTGAAATAAAATTGTGGCTCTCTCTTTTTATCTATATAAAACATTTCCCCCTCATTCTTCCCCTTCAACTGGGCATTAATTCGCCATCATTTATCAATCTTAGTTCTTTAATTGCACACGAATTTCATTCTCCCGAGACTTCCAATAAATGCTATGGAGTGGTGAGAGAAGCTAATGAGAAATGCTAAGTCGTCTGCGTTTAGGCATCTACGTGAGTCAAATGTAATTCTCCCGACATTAATATCCTCGTCGTCAAGAATACAAAGATTTGTAAATTTCGATAAGAATGAATAATACTTAAAGAATAGTACAACTTAAAGAATATTACATGTTCTATTAAATGTAGAAATAACAATTAAAGATAGTTCGATAATCTCTAAAGACTTGATTTCCATTCTGTCTCGGATTTCAAATGAGCTTTTTGAGAATTGAGTAGCGTTATAAATGACAAATCTTATCGCGCGGTCCATTTCCCCAGACTATATCAAATTGAGTCACCTACTTCCTAGGGGTCTCAAGATGTCAGGGAACTATATCTGCCTGTTCTACTCCACCAAATCCATCAAGCATGAGACACAACATAATATAATAATACGATGAATTTATTCTCAGCATAGAATATTTATAGACAAATTGGTCCCTGGAGGTTCTTTAATTTATTTTTTCGTTCCAAGTTTATTTGCAGACTGAGAATTTAATCTAAGAATTAGGAAGGGAATATATCAAGATGAAGTAAGATTCTCGGCGTCATGGTTTTTCCAAGTCTTGTTTTCATCCGAGGGTTGAAAGCAGTTAGCGGCGTAGCTTGGCATGCGACAAAAACGATAGTTACAACCTCCCGTACTCTTTCTTCATCCCTATCCTTGCAGGTCTTCCAGAAACGAATAGAATGGTCGTTCATGTCTATAAAGCAATGGCGAAATGACCGACCAAAGTCCTCTGATTGCAGTTAATTTACTCGACGAATCAAGTTAATGTAGCGAACACACTTGTACCGAGTGGAGTCGCATCACGAGCAGAAAGTGTCATGCACTATTAGAGTTTGCAATGTACCCTGCGTAATGTTACCTGCGTATTAACAAACATTTTTTCTCTTAAATTCTCTTTACTACAACATCAAATCAACCAAAAAAATCCCCGTCAGATTTAAATTTCAACCCACACAGCACGATATCTTTCTGGAAGCTTCCTCGGAAGATCAGTGAGGCTTGTATGGAAGCTTTAAATGTCCGCCTTAAGGAAGCTTCCATTGGAAGCTCTAGGGAATCTTCCACCGGAATCTCAAGGGAAGATTCCCTGGAACCTTGAGGGAAGCTTCCTCAGAAATCTCGAGGAAAGATTTCAAGGAACCTTTAGGGAAGCTTTCCCAAATCTTCCACTGGAAGCTTTATTTTAAAAATTTTAAAGATTTTTTAGGTATTTATCAAAATTTTATCCATTTTTATGGAATAAAGGGTAAATTTCCTTTCCTCCAGAATATTGAAAAAATGAACATTTTACTGGAAGCTTCAGGGAAGCTTCCCTATAGCTTTCTTGGAAGCTTCCCTCGAGATTCCTTGGAAGCTTCCCTTAAGGTTCCAGAGAAGATTCCCTTAAGATTCCGGTGGAAGCTTTCCTTGAGATTCTGGTGGAAGATTCCCTTGAGCTTCCAATGATAGCTTCCTTAAGTCGGACATTTAAAGCTTCCTGGAATCTTCCTTCCTGGAATCTTTCAGGAAGCTTCCATCCGAGCCTCACCGATCTTCCAAGGAAGCTTCCAGGAAGATTTCGTGTTGTGTGGGAAGTGATGTACTACGAAATAAGACTACAAAACAGTTTTAATAATTTCTCATTATTTTCACATTGTAATGAATAATGAATTCTATGACACAAGTTCTTGACAATCCATTCGCCAGTAAAACGAGTGTGTGAAAGAGAGGGTTGGTCGGGAGAGTGGTGGTTCAGCGCCATATCGTCCTAATGTTGATTTACACAGTGTCGAGCTCTTTTTTACTGTTCTGTTATAGAGATTTAAGTGCAGCCAATTATGCGTTTATGCGCTCGTACTCTGTACCCCAACTTTCATGTTCTCGTTTCCTCTCTTGCCGCTCTCTACCGAGCAGTCTCTTTTTTAATATCATCTCTCTCTCCACCCTATTTGATGGAATCTACAATTCCAATGCAAGAGTTCATTGCGTTTCGGTGAATCAGATAATTTTAAATGAGTGGTTTGAGAAGACTTGAACTAAAATGACGCTCTGCTATTCTGAGATTTTCCAAACCCTATACTACTACAACATGGTTAGACTAACGTAAAAAGTAGATTTATTTTTAACTATAGTTCAATTTCAATGTTTCATTTTATTAACTAAAAGTTACACTTCTTTCAGTTCTTTTAACGAATACTTTTAAATTGTGATGAGGGCCTGGCAATTAAGTATTGAGAATTTTTCCACTGCGCATGTGAGTAAATTTACATCATACATCGAATATTGATTAAAATCATTAATTAGACAAATCTACTTTGCATCTTTCGAGTCTAAAAAAATTGCGAATCTTGCACCAATTGCGAAACACACCAAATGTTAAAGTAAATTAAGCTCTGCAACTCTAGTTTTAATTTTTTTCATAAGTAAATGTTTACACATTTTGAGACGATATTTTTAAGGGAATATAGTTCTTAAAATTGAACAAGGCTGTTATTTCTGGGACGCGTCTGCTCATACGTCAAAGCGTCACGTTCCGAGGCAGACGCTTACATACATCGGCGACTGGTTATCTCGTCGAACCGAGACATCTTCCTCGTCGGCGAGTGGTCGTTCTAGCTTCTATTTAGGGCCCGACTTGGGCGCTCGTGCCTCCGTCGAAATAACTGCACATATGGCAGCCGAAAATAAACCTCCATATTCCCTTCTCGTCGATACCCCCGACGGCGAACGACGACGTTGGTTCTTCCAACGAAGAACTTCCATCCCATTCTTGCACTCGACGTTAACACGCGTTGGTTTATCAGAGAATACGCGCAAAACAGATGGTAGGGTTAACATTAATCTCTACATCTTGTAGCAACTTCCCAAGTTTGCACACTTTTATTCCAGATTACGATCCGAATTATATTTTCCCCCTTTTTCCATTGAAGAGCAACTTTCCTTAAGAAACCAAACAATGATAATTTTTGGATGATTTCGTAACATACTTTCCATGAGATCAGTTGTGCGTGAGAATAGATACATACTTGCATTTATTAAAAGATCAGAGAGAATGAAGAACGCCAAAACAAGATGAGTCACGATACGCATAGAAAGGACTGGTATAATAAAGATCTGACATCAAAGGCAATTTTGCGGTTTTTGCCTCGACGTCGCATTTACATTGAATAGGATCCGGAAGAAGATCGACAAAAACTCCGCATTCCGCCGACGACTGACGTCGACGAGGCGCAACCGTGCGACGACGCACTGGAATTAAGTGCGCGCACTTAAAATGTACGTCATAGAGCGCGGATTCGAATACCCCTGGGAGACAGCTAATGTTTTCGCATACTTTGAATCGAGGGAGGGTCATTGCACCAAAACACGCGTTTTGGCTCGTAGTTCGGACTCCCTCATTTCAAGAAAGAGAGACAGAGAGAAGCATCTTCGGCAATTCTGTCGACTATTTTTGGCAGTGAGGCAACGAAAGTGCTCACTAGCTTTCTGAAACTCGCCTCCATTTCATTCAAATTGTTTTATTCATCCGAGTAATATGAAATTATCAATTTAAGAGAAAAAATATATTTGCTGAAATATCAATCTCGTTTAATAAAAATCTATCACTAGGTCGTCTCTCCATGGGGTTGGTTTATCGCGCTGTCAAATGTGCATTTAATTGTACATTAGCAAGAGAGGAAGATTTTAATTTCGCAAATAAATTTTCTACTGGTTTGATTTGAGACCTAGTTAGTGGAAGATTAATTGGCGATTGTGGGTGAGATGAGGCACGATGTCCTCTTTATATGCAGGCACTTGAAATTCAAGAGAGAGAGAGAGAGAGAGAGATGCAGGAAAAGAAGATGAAACTGGTGCACACTGTGTTGTACAGGAAGAGAGACAGAGAGGCCATGAGGAGTTTGTCTTACAAATGAGCCGCGCGACGCAGATGATTTAGTACACGGCATGCATGCGTTAACCTTTGCTGTAACTGACGAAGCGTGGGTGGCTGGTTACACTTTAGTTATTAGCCTTCTCTGTTCACTACGTCTTTACTTGGTCAATGAACAATAAATACCAAAATCCGCACACTCTTTGCCGTTTAATTTCCTACTTGTGTACTCGCTTTGTCAAGGCGACTTGTCACTCTGATATTTATGCACCGCCCATTATCAGGGCTCATCTACCACAGCTTTCTATACATTTGCAACTTTGGAAAGAAATAGAAAGAAATGGAAAGAAATTTGCCTTTGGAACCCGTGCAGAAATTGCCCCACTTTTCCCTATTTAAAATAGGGCTCTAACAAGGGCCTTGCAGGAAACTAGGAAAACTAGTCAGACCCTTGCTAAAGCCCTATTTCAAGTAGGGCCAAGTGGAGAAATTTCTGCACGGGTGGTTATTTTAATTTTAGAAATAATTTACAGATGAATGAAAGACGGGTAAAATAAATTGAGAATAAATCAGACTAGAAAGAGAGGAATATTGCAATTGTAGGTTTAAAATGAACTTTACTCGCAATATTTAAGATAAGAAGATTTAAATCTTCTTGTCTTTTAATTGTTGTTTTAATTCCAGTTCGAGGGACTCTTTTCT
>JUFY01032262.1:20776-41627 GCA_001855655.1 Leptopilina clavipes
TCTCATTTTCTCTTTCAATATTTAAAATACAATTTTTAAGTAATTAACTTTTTATGAAAAATTATTGTAAATCTTCTCATAAAAAATAAAATGTTCCAAAAGTTGTTAACGTTCAAATGAACGAAATTAATTTATTTCTTCTTCAAGATTAAATTTTATTATAGAAATTTTGTGTAATTTACTCAAAAATAAATCAAAAAGCTTCAAAATGTTTAATTTAAGTTTTTGCTTTTTATTGTAGTTAGTAATTTTTTGAAATATTTTAATCAAAAAAATATTTCGTTCATTTGAACGTTCACAACTTTTGGATCACAAAATAAAACCAAATTTCCTTTTGAAAAATTAAGTTGAATTTTTATTTAATGTAAAAATTGGTTCAAGTTTTTTCATTTTAGTTGAAACTTTAAAAAGTAAAAGATTCAATTAATTCAATATTTAAGAAATTTTCAGACTTAAAAAATTGTTTATGGTGTTTTGGCATTAAAATTTTTCTTTTTACTCAAATATTTGTAGAAATTGTACATATGAAGATAAATAAAGAAGTTCTTAACTTAAGTGGAATTTTCTAATCTAGTGTCTTGAAACTATCTAGTCTGCGTATTTCTCCGAAAGTACATAGATAAGAGTTGGTACGCAGTTAAAGGAAAAGTACAGTTACGTTGCCTTTCAAAAATAGTCACTTAAAATCGTTACGTCTAACGGCCTACTTACCTCTTACCTAACTGACTAGCTACTAACCTGTCTCATTGCCATGGTGATAGTACAGTTCACATTACACTCTAAATACATAACGTTACTATTAGAGCTGTACAAAACTCGAATTTTGCATAGGCTCGAAATTCGATACATTAGAGAATTAGGTTTCTTCAATTATTACAAAAATACTTCACCTCAAACGATTAGGGAACAAAAATAAATTAAAATTTCGCTTCCATCATTCCTGTATAAAAAGACTTGAAAACATGAAATTTCTTTAAATTTTTCGTCATTTTAGATTTTTAATATTTTATTTTCAAGTATCAAATTATGTATAAAAAAAATCGAAGTCGAAGGTTCCGTACAAGATAAACGAACTTATTTGGCACAGGGAGAAATAATTTTTAATCTTCACGAAAATATTATTCCTCCCTGTACGTATTGCTTTCACTATACTTGACATAAACTTCAGATCAAAGTGGGCATTAGCACCAGGGGGCACATGATTTGACTTTTGACCAAGTCTTTTTAATATCAACCCAAAAATGAAATTACAGTTGAATTTTGTAAAATTTTTAGAAATAATAAAAGTAAAATTTGTCAAAAATTAAATTAAAACCTAATAAAACTGCTTGCAGTATAGAAGAGCTTTAATTATATTATGAAATTTACATTTTTGGAAAAACAGCTAATTTAAGAGAAACGTTGAAAAATAGAATCATGAAAATAATGATATTAGTATTAACATTGAAAATCTGATGTGCGTTGTTTGTTGCAAAAAAAATATGAAAAGTTAAGTTAATTGAAATCATAATTTTTTGCTCTTCCATAAACTTTAGCAAATATTATATTTTTTTTTATTATTTCTAGACGGATGTTTAAGAACTGACACATGCAATTTTGCTTTCAGACTTGGCCGTGTCGTAGGCAGCGAAAATGAAAGCAAAAGGTATATTTTCGAATTTTTTTCGTATTTTCTACAAAAATTTTATTTAATCTTTGAATGTTTAGTAATATATTTCATAAGTATTTAAGATTTTAAAAATACTTTTAGTATATTTTTAGACCTTTTTAAAAAAGCATTTTTTTCATTTTTCAAGAAATAAGTATTCACTTTTCAAGAAATTCTTTGTCGCTTCTAAAAAATTGATTCTAAATCCTTTAAAGTATTATTTGAACTCTTTGTACTATTATTATTCAAGTTTTTGATTTTTTAAGAAGTAATTTCATAAATTTAAGGAAATTTTGTTGACAATTCTCACAAAAATGAAAAAATTAATGCACATTTTGTTTAGTTCTGGATTTGAAAAGCAACATACACAAGTTTTATCAATATTCATGAGAGTAGGCGTTGGTTTATTTTACTCATATGAAAATAGCTCCGATTCTGAACTACATACTGTTGCACCAAAGTATAATATAACGTTCGCGAGTCGAGACCGTGTCGTCATCCGCAGCTGTTTTCATTCAACGTCGCCCTTCTTAGTTAGCAACTTCCTTTGCGGTGCGTTTAATTGCCCGCTCTTTCCTACTTTCTTAGTTGCAATTTATTTTTTCCCCCACTCTGTTCATTAATTCCTGTAATTTAATAGAAAAAGTACTACAACTTGCTATAACAAATGCACCGTCGATATTAATTATGTACGTTTATTGTAATTACTATTATGTAGTTGAAACTACCGACGATTATAATTTTTCTTTTTCAAATGTAAATGAAGGTAAAATCTTAAATTAAGACCACAGACGAGTGTATTTTACCACCCGTGTGGAAAAATGTTGTGGCAGTCTAGATTCCCGACTAGCATTAAACTAGCCCGTCTGATTTAGACGGTCTGTTAGGGATCTGATTAGGAACTTACAAGACGGGCAGATTTGAATAAATTTTAAGTCTAAAATGTCCGTCTTGTCAGCCTCTGTTAAGACCGTCTGTTCTTGGTCTAGATTAAGTAGATTTGTTGGTTATGTTCACCAATCTTGTCAGCCTCTGTCAAGACCGTCTGTACTTGGTCTAGATTACTTAGATTTGTTGGTTATGTTCACCAAAACTGAGATAAACAATCACTTGTGTCATTAGTGGTTTTAAACACAAAATTGGAATAAAACTAGTGCATTCGTTTATGTAAGTACCTTAAATAATAAATTTATTTTATGTGCAATATGTTTGATAAATAAGAATATTAAACATATTCACATATTACGTAGTATATATTTTCCAATATAAAATACTAAAATTATAGGTTAGAATAGATAGATTAATGTTGTCTACGAATTATATTTTTGATTACATTTTAAATTTTGTAAATTTATAAATGACTTTTGAAGTTATAAGTTTATTTTAAATTTGTTTTATTAGTAGCCTACTGATATCCATTTCAAGATGAATGAAGAATCTGATTCTTCTGTTGGAAGAAAGAGGAAAAGATTAAGGGCTCGATTTTTAAGTACAATGAGAATGAGAAAATTTCGTGCTATGACGAAGTTAACAAAACCTGATAAATACATTCTGACAAATTGTTTATAAAAATCACTTTTTATTACAATATTTCGAGAATGGATTTATTAGTCTTTTAAATTTACTCCTCATTTATTATTACAATAAGCTACAGTAGATTTTACTGGTTCTGCTGATCAGACCATGAATAGCTCGTCTGATCAGCCCATAAATAGCTCGTCTAATCAGACCGTGGCATGGATAAATCGTCACCATTCTGATTAGCGCCCCGTCAAGACGGTCTGATCAGCGCCAAAAAAGACAGCAGACGGTCTGATCCGGGTCCAATCAGTTCCCTAACATTTTGCCACACGGGCATGTGACAAAAAGTTGTCTTCTTCTGCTTAAAATTAGTACAAAGGTATACAAATAATATACGGACAGAATGAGTATAAAATTAGTTGAATCGAAATTCCTATAAATAGAATTTTTATTTCGGCTATTGGTTTCAATTACTAAATAGAAAACATAAAAACGAGTATTTCCTGTTTTCATGTAACTGTTTCTTTTTGTTTTCATCGGCAGAGCCGATGAGATCGTTCGTTATTCCACTTTACAATCTGTCGTGTGACCCGCGCTTATGTGATAAGGGTCAATTAATCTTAATAGATCCGTCGGACGTCATGGGATAAAACCACTTTACGATACAAGTTTATGCTCGACGATAGTATCATACTAATGGCACGTTATCCTCTAACTTAAAAAACAAAATTATGACGAATCTTGCAATCTGTGTTGCATTTTACATATGGCTCTAGAACAATTTTACTTCATACACCTGATGTCAAAAGTTTCTGGAAATTATGCTAAATTCAGAGATAAGAACACTCCATATTTAAAAATGCTAACAAATATTTTTCTTTAAGTGTATAAAAATGAGTAAATGAGTTTAATTTAAATGCGGTAAATCTTGTTTATGTCGATGGAATATTGGAACTTTTAGACGGACATCAAAATATATAGGATTTATGTTTTATGTGACGGTGGAATATAAAGATCTGATAAAGGGAGTGTCCTCGCGAGAAAAATAAGATGAATGAACTTAATCCTCTGAATTCAGGCACACCTCGAGTGATTTATCCAGATGCATCTCTCTTTTACGATGGTCGATTGTATTTAAATTTCCTGCGAGAGTAACAAGGCATTAAATCGGAAAAAAGATGGATTCTTAAATCAGTTTTTTCCTTGATTTGTAGAGGATTTTATGGCGAAGGGCTTCCAATTTCATTGGAAGTTTTATGGCATTTTATTCATTCGAAGAGGGAAAATTAAAAAAAAAGAGGAGATTATTTTACATCACGATATATACTCTTGATTTTTATGAGAAACTTTAACAAATAATCGAGACATTGAAATATGTTTATGGTGTGGCGTTCACGTAATAAAAGTATTGGAAGAGAGGATAATAATTAAGGCTGGTGCAACTAGCACTAACTTCGTGTCGGAACCTCTTCGGCAAGAAGTTGCTATTTACGAGCACGTAGTTACTATCCGTTTCGCTGACATGTAAGTTCAGTGCCTGGTAGTGCCGTTACGACTGTTACTTGGCAAAAATCTGTCTTCTCCGAACGATCAACATCATCCACTTGTCATCCCGTCGATTTCAAACTTTTCGAGTATTTACACTTTCTAGAAAGGCGCTTTTACCACATTTCGTAATCGACACTCATAAAAGCATCTCTGCATACTTGAAGATTTTTTAACGGACTCCAAATAATTTGCAAACCCGTGTAATTTATTTTTCCTTGTTTTTATATTTGTGCAAATAACATTTGAGTTTATGGCGAACTGAAATACTGATAAACAATTTACTGTGCCTAGCACGAGTTTGGGAAATGATGAAGAAATTCCGGTGACCTTTGGTTTGCCTTAAAAGGAACTTTTGTCTGTGTTATAATGGCTATCATACGGTTTCACAAGAGTAAGACAATAAACCGCGCAATCCGACAGTTTGGCCCATTGTCAGAGGGACTTATTTCATTTGTCACCATGAGTTTTGCACTCTCGTTCCACGTGAGTGCACTTAAAAATTAGAGCGCTTTCACTTACATACATATACACATCAGCTTTATCAGGAGCTCATACATAGTTTGTATTGTGTCTACTCCCTTTGTCGCGATATCGATTAACATTTTGTATGGACGCGTGCGCAACCGTCTTTGCTTAACTCTTAAAAAAAGAAATGTTCGCGCACACCTCTCTCAGTGACTTTTCGTAAGCAACGATAAATATATTACCAAACGAAAAGACCGGGCCGCCCGTTGACCCATTTGTGAAACTGCTTGACTCACATTGCCACATACACCTCTCTTTTCAGATTACAACACTTTACCGGTTGACGAATTACGCGGGCTTAAAATCACCGACTTTTGTCATCAATATCCCAGTTTGTTTCGTTTCCGAGGTCAATTTCTATTAAATCGTCTTTTATTTTTGACATTAACATTTCAAAATACTTTATTTCGAAAAATAATTAACATCATCACATTTTGAAAATTAGAAATTTTACTTTCAAACAATTTTGTCGAATATGTATTTTTGTCAGTATATCCAGTATAGGAAATATTGAGTACAGTTTTTCTTAAAAATAAAAATGATTTTTACTCCCGTATGAAAAGAAAAAGAAACTTCCACTTTATTGCGTTTATAAACCGAAATGATGCGGGTACCGTGAAAAAGGCTTTATATAAAACTATGCTTTATTATAGATTCATCCGAGGACAAAAGGCATTTTATCAACTCTCCTTGGAAATTCTGAGAACGAATTGCCTCTGGGAACGAACCAATGAAACGGCCAAGTTCAGATGTGTAACGTTGTAAAACCCGCCATTTCGTCTTCTGTAATGCTCGAGAGCGGGCTTTAACGATCCAATCCCCAGAACGATCAAGTGAGTGAGAAAGAGAGAACGGTATTTTGAAAGGATTTGTCGGAATCTGCCGACGTCTCAGTCGATTCCATGCCAGTCTCGCGCTTTCAAAAATCTAAGGGAAGAATGAGGAAAGATAATGCCCCCGGCAAATGGTTGAAAATTACTGCTCAGCGCGGTGTAAATTAATTAATTCAGCTTTATCTTGAGGGCTCTGACTTCATGTCGCTTCAATAGAAAGGTACTCTCATTAATTTATTATCGTTGACTTCAAGATCAACGAGGTGATCCATTTTACGCGATCACATTTCACTGGTAAAACAGAAATTAATATCTCAAATATCTATTCAAAAACTTTCTGAAAGGTCTAGGGTGCAGCAAATTTTTAGAAAGACAAGAAACAGCAAGGATAACTTGGCAATAGTGATGGGACACCGAACATATAATATGCAATTATGGGAAGTAGCTGGTCATTGACCGCTAGACGTATTTTAGTATTCTGCTCATACTAACACACGTTTAAGTCTAACGTCAATTAAACACGTGTTAGTATGCGCAGAATACTAAAGTTTGCCTAGCGGTTAGTGACTATTCGGTACTAACTCGGGAGCCACCTGCTTCTAGTCTTCTTAGAATTAAAAAAAACTATTCATTTAGGAATACCGTCGAATTAAATACTATAAAACGTCCCTTGAAGATTTGCTAAACTTCAGTTATCATAAATGTAAATTCTGCAATTCTGAAGTCATATTAATTTATATAATCAAAAAACATTCGAATGCACCAATAATTGTTTTGAAAAAAACTATGAATGGCCCTTTATTTTCGTCTGCAACCGTCCTTTAAGGCTAAGCCAGTTTTTAAGAAGAGAAAACGGTTACTTCTTTTCTGTTTGAAAGAACTCGGTAAACGGCTTTTGTATCGAATCCAGACTCTTTTGTTTGGCATTGATACGGGCCTGGACAAAGACCGATGTTTTCGAGGTGGTCGATAGTGGTCTGAGGGAAAGAGCAGATTTGCACTTAAAGCTTGTGCGAGGTCGAGGGCATCATACCATCAGATGCTATATGTGTATGAGTGTGCCATTAAAAACACTTGATGACAATTATACAAAGTTCTTTGGACCTTGGTCCTTTACTTCCAATTATGTTTCCACCTCAAGTTTAATGATCGAAACATTTTTCTCGACATTGACAACTAATTAGTCTGCAACACCTTGCTCATCTTTAATAGCATTCCTCTGATGGCATTGCCGTTTAATCAAGATTCTAACCAGTTAAAAACAGCGTGTTGCAAAAAAATCGAAATTTGTTTTCGCTCGGTTCATTAGCGAGAGATATTTTCACTTTCCACTTTCACTTTCACTGTCAGCCATATGGATGTTACTTTAGTCATGCGCATGTCATTGTTAACAGAATTCCTAATCATAGGTCCTTAAATTTCAATTAACTTGGTTTAGTGAATAAAATTTGGATTCGTAACTATCAAGTAATTATTATTGCTTTAAGAATCACAGTAATAACTGTTCAAACATAATAAGTTAGTAGCTATATAACATTTTTGTAATATCAACATTGTGAAGAAAAAAATGGTGACGAACAATAGGAAACTGAACTTTGTTTCTCTAAAGTCATTTTCACAGACTAAAGAAGCGACAAGTAGTTTGACCTCTTTGATAAAAGCTGCAATCACTGAAGCACCGGAAGATCATCAAAGAGGTCGAGATGAAAAGGTCAAGATTCAACAATCACTGTTGAAAAAATCCTCGTTATTCTTGAGTAAAATGGTATACACATTGGTGTATCTAAAAGCTATTGATAAATAAAGAAATTGCCCAACTATGGAGCATTCACAATGTTTTTTAGATTTTTCTATAAGGCGCACTCTTCACAATAGTTCCTTGCACAAGAAGCATGCGGGTCCTTCGTTCTTTTTACAACCTCCCTTTTTGGTCAATAGTGTACAACACAGCGACGTAAAATGGAAGGGGTATATTCAACTACATAATTCTCAGCAACAGCAGGGTGTATCTTTTCCAAAGTGAAACGAAGGAAAAAATTACCTTTTGTTAAACTGAGGTATATGAAAACTACCGATAGTAAAATACTGTTATCTACAATCTATGCCCCGAGAGTAATGACCTTTTTGTTTCTTATCGTCTTCACCTTTATGTTCATCTGCATCATATTCCTCTTTGTAGCACCATCTGTACGTAAACCTACTGTTCAATCATTTGAAACATTTTCAATCTTTATTGAAAGATGTTTTCAATCTTAATTAGGAGCTATTTCCAATCTTCCTTGCGAACTTAATCATCACTTGGAGCAGTTTTCAATCTTCATTTGCAGCAGTTTTCATTACCTTTGGGGAGCATCATTCTTATTCTTCATTATATTTGTCGACTTTAGTTCTTTATAATTAAACTCAATATAAATAGCGTCATTTTATTGTTTAAAGAAATACTTGAACTAATTTTATTTAAAATGCATCAAGCATTTTGATAAAAATAATTAATTTCAAAAAATAATAACTTTTCGTTATTTTGAGACCATTAAAATCATCATTAATTGATATCTCAGTTTAAAATTATTAGGAATAATCATCTTTAATCTTCATTTTTTTTTCATCAATTCCGTTTGATATTTCCACACAGCGTCTGCTGAGAAGGAACAAACATCAACTTACAAGATGAAACGAATTGGCTCGATTATGTCTGAATGACGCAACAACTTTCGTTGGAATTGTTCGATGGGTCTTCTTCCGTCAACGGTTGGACGCTTTTAAAATCCAGCTGCCAACTCGACAATTTGAGACTTTTCCGCCATAAGGGTATAATATATGTATAAACGACCTTAATATCTCGTGGCACGTACGCCAGCAAAACTAGTACAAGTCACGTTCGCAAAGACTCGTATATTACATATATATATTGATCGATCGATCGTTACCTCCTTTTTGCGAGTGCGCTGAACCCATATATCCGAAGCCATACTCTGCAAATTTGTACCACTGCACTCATGTTCCGAATGATCCTTTTAACAAAGCGTAATCTGATCCACAAAGGCATCACTATTTTCATCTGCCTTGTGAATTGTTGTAGCTTCCTTCTATGCAGCTATTCCAGTCTCTCTGTTTAACACAATTGACTAATTAACTCTTTTGGTAATTACAATTATCGAATTTATCTCAGTCGTTATTTGTTTATTTTTTTGCTGCTGAACCTTTGTATTTTGTTGGGTGGTTTTGTTTTATTCATGAGTTACTTGGAAAAGTTAACTCAACTTTGACCAATTGCATCTAAGCCACATTGTAAAATCGATTGGTCGGTCATTTATTAATTAGATGATGAAGTGACGCTGTGATTGGCTCTTGAATAATCAGTTGACAATTATTCAGCTATTAAAGCTGTTACATCAGCTGCACTTAGTAGCAGGCTGTAAGATTCACATACACTGAGGTAGAGGAATGGAGCAGAAACGATATTAAAATCTCGTAATTATAAGCAAAAGGGGACAGGTATGAGGTCAAGAATGGTTTGTAATATGAAAATTCGGTGACCCTCTGCAAAGAACCTGTCGTGACAAATCTCAAGGATTCAGAGCAGAATTCCAGAGATAAAGAGAAAGAGAGAGAAAGAGGTTTTGCTCGAAGGGCCAGAACGGGTTGAATGCTTTCAAGACAAAGAGGACAAAGGCTCAGATATACTGGCGCTGCTGTCGCTCTGCTCGGAAACGATTTGTGCATCCCCGCTTTGCTCGCAAACACACCAACATTTTTACAAGTTCGCGCTTATAAGCCTGAACCGCGTCACGGCGTTCGCTCGGCAGAATACTTTCACTGGTTTCACGGCCAACAGACACGTTACACGATGCTAATAATACTGGTTTCGTGCTACTATTACTCGAGCTGAACACCAAGAATCTCGCAGTGTGGACGCGCCTCATTTCCATTACACAACGGGAAGAGAAGAAAACGATCTTGCCTACTGCTAAATCATCGCAAGGAGTGGCAATAAAAGAACATCAAAATTGTTAAAGTGAGGATACTCTTTTCGAGAGACATTAAAATAAGTGTCCTGGCCTGTTGAGAATGGTATTCCTTTGTTACTCGCAGCTCAATAGCAGACCTTCGATAAGAGAATTCCCTTGAAAACATTTGATAGATGATCGATCGATATCTGTTATTGATGCTTTGTTATTTGTGTAAAGATTCTTGGGTACATCATCGCACGGAATGATGACTCGTCAGATTTATTCGCTTTTGTTCGAAAGCTAGGAAGCAAATGGCAAACAACGTTTGATATCACAATCGTTTGTGCAAGTTTCACCTTGATTCTCTTACCTCAATACCATTCTATTGACTGATTTATCATTTATTTTTATACATAGACTTTTAATTTTTTCGAGCATTATGTGTTGGTTATACTAACTACATTGATACATTGATTATCGACCACTTATTTGAACATGAATTTAACAAGTTTTTTGTCGTCCAATAGTTGCTAATCCACTCATGCTTGTTATGAATTGATCAGCTGTGGCAATTACACTGTTAAAAATCCAGTTCTTGCAGATGTAGGGAAATAATTACAAAAGCATAAATAACGTTGAGAATAGGAAAACGTGACCATCCTTATGATGTAAAATCGAAATGGAGGAAGTGGGGAGGCACAATGAATAAAAGAACCTGCAAGTTGATGAACAATAAAGACTGATATCAAGATGCTTACATAAGCTTTAGCATATGTATGTATCCATCGGTTATGTAACCACACGAAGGTGTGTATTTAGACACAAACTGTAGGATAATACATCTTTAAGCCTTGTGTATTTTAATATTCGAATAGGGTATCTGTGTATATTTGTGGCTTCAGTCATGACGCTTTGTTCCTTGATATGAAGAGCAACGCTTCTTCCGGCGGATGTCAAACGCATGTCAACGACATCCTAGACACCGTATAAGGACAATACGTTTACAATCCGTGTAAAGCTTTCCGCTTCCAGACGTAGCCAATTAGAAGTATCGAACGCACGCCAAAGTATATAAAATACGCGACTAGAGTGGCTGCAAATTGTAAAACGGTTGCTATGTAAATGTTGCCGTTGTAGTTAATAGTCGTGGCTCTGTGAAATCGAGGTCAAGATCGATTGGTAGACACATTTTTAAGAGATTACCAAGTTGTAGATTCTTTTTCTTACTCCAGAATGGACTTGGTAATAAGGCTTGAAATAAAGTTCTACACTGAGGGAAAGGATGCTTGTCAGTTTGCAATTACGTCATCGCGTTAATTATTAACTAGTATATAGTAATATTTTTGCTAAGAGTTCATAACTATTCCAACATCAAACACAATTTTTTAATAAATCACTTTAAAGATGAATTGGAAAAAATTTATCAGTTAACAGCTAATAAATTAATAAGCTAAATTTAGCAAGAGCTGTTTAATCAATAGTTGACGTAACGTTAAATCAATAGTTTCTTAATCATCCATTAATTTGTGTACGAGCTATTTTGAGTAGTTGTTTAATAACTAATCAGCTGTTGATTAATCAATTGCATATTGAATTTCGAATTGGCTGATTAATGAATTATTAGGTCTAAACGAACTTATTCATTTTGTTAAATTATTCCATTGAAGCCCTTTTTTTACAAAGCCATTGTCCAGGTGAAACAAAGGCTCAGCTGCTTCCTCTAAAAAAAAATTATCAGAAAATTTCGAAATCTCACATTTGTGCTGTAGCCTTTCGTAAGCATTGTGATTTTTTTCCAATCCGTACTTCCATATTCTTTCATGATATTATTCATCCTCCTTCATTTTCGTAGCATATTATTTCCCCACTCATCGTCGATCCTCTATATATTATATATCGTTCTCCTTGCCTTCTCTTCGCCAATGATGGTGGGACTGAAAGTAAACTTCAGTCGAGTGTCTCTCGCAAAGTGAATGTGTGTGTGTGTATGTAGTTTCTCGAGAGCTGCACACACGATGGGGTCTTAACCAGACAAGGTCATGGCTACCAAGTGCCAGTCGGTCGTCGTCGGGCGCGAACAGGCGGCCATCTTGAAAACGCTTTGTTGGCGTCATCCAATGCCTTCCATCTCTCAGTATCGTACAACCTGCTGTTATTGAGATTAACTCAACGTTACATCTCAACCTTATCCTAAAGCTAAATGCACTTGCTCGCGAAGCAAGTAAATTGCATTTCAAGGATAAGCGGATTTTGAACTTGACCGTTGAATTGCTAAAGAACACGAAAGGATCAGCTTATTATCCAGAGGCAGCATTTCTGTGATTTAAAGTTTGCTTCTCTGTTATTTAGTTCATCTAATTTTTTTATCATCTTGCTGCGGTTCTGGTAACCGCGAATCTAATCAAGCTCGGTCAGGTTTTGTGAACGATGATGAAGTGGTGGTTGATGCTTTTTATTGAATTTTTTGAACGCGTGATCTTCCACTGAGTGCTTTTCATTCCAAGTTACTCGTCTTTCTAATTCCTCGACGCTTGGGATTTTCTTGGAATTTTGATACAATTCAAAGAGTGAAGACTTCGTAAAGAATAGATGATGAATCAGGGAAAAGATTTATTATACATAACTTGTCAAGAACAACAAAAAACTAATCAATACATTGAGAGTTAACAAAGTTAAAAGCAGTTAAAATTATGCTTCAAATGGACAAAGATTACTCGACCAAATATTTTATTATCAGTTTGAAATAAATTTACTGTTTCAGTGGATGTTGAATAATCATTTAATAATATTAATCTCTCGATTCATCTGTATTGACTGCGAATTACTATAGTTGCATGCTAGTTTCCTAAAAATAAATATTGTAAGAATACTTTTCAGATAATTAATTAAAATGAGTCACTTTCAAACATTCAATCCTACATGTTAAGTGTTAAAACATTGAAGCTAAATGCCTTAGTTATTGATTAATTAATAAATCAGTTTGCAATTAATTAGATTAGCTACTTATAGTAATGATTTGCAATTGACTGATCAGCTGTTGATTATTTAAATGTTCACTTTTCGAATTTCGATTCAGCACGCTTTGATTAAGCAAAATTGATAAATCAGCAAATAATTAATTAGTTTATAATTGATCAGCTAATAACTTATCAACTGCAAATTGATTAGTCATTGTTGAACTACCTAGATGATAAGAGTTGATTATTTCATCATAAATCAGTTACTAATTAATCATACCCTTAATTATCGTCTAACAAAATAATTTAGTTTTTATATAAACAGTATGTTTGGTTGTCGCAACAACAGAATATAAATGGATCAGCCAAACATTGTTTTATACCAAGAAAAAACACTGAACCAAATAGTTCGTTTGCATGAATATCAAAAACCAAATTGTTTACTTGGTCTAACCATATTCAGTTTGCTTGAAAAATATATTTTCCTTAGAGTGACGACGATTTCTTTGAGATGCAATTCTCGTTTCTCTATCTCGTGTTTTCCCTATTACTCATACATAGCTGATATCTTAATCTCGTATTTGCTTTTCTTTCCATTACTCCTCAGGCACTTTGTAAACAAATCCTAGATCCCTTTCTGGCATTACATGGCGATTAAAGTCAGTGCGTTTTCATGCCGTGACATTTCGGTTTCTTGAAACGGCCGGGACTACTTTCAGTTTTAGCTCTCGCCTTTTACGAGACTCGCCTTGATACTTGGGAAAATAGATTTTTTAGTTTTTTTAATACTCGTTTTTATATAATTATGATTTGTAGAGAAATCCGCGAGTATTTCGTTTACTGAAAGATAATTATCTGTAGAGCAGAATTGAGAATTGGATTTATAAACAAGAATTGCGAACTTTCAAACTCTTTAAATCATGAATTTCACCATTTTCAAGTTTTGCAACTTGATCCTCTGCGTAATATCCTTGTGGATGAGTTTCATCTCTTGGCCAATAATCCGACGAGATTTCATTATATTCTTTTACTGTAAATACTATAATCAGTTTCATTGAAATTAAATCTTGCACAGCTGAAACAAATCTTTATCAACAATTAGGAATTTTCAAGTGTAATATCTGCGGATTCTGAATGCAAATAATAATTATCCGCTCATATAGTTTATCGTCCAAGTGTCATTTGATCAACTTTATCAGTTTCTCGTTATGCAGGCCGATTTTTTTGTTTTAAATTTATCTTCTGATGGTACTTTATTTTCTTCATTCATTTTGTAATCTACAAATAACATTTATATTGTCCATTGTTACTGTCGTCAATAGAGTTAGTTGTCCTGAAAATGTATTTATTTTAAAATAAACTACTTTTACAAATCTTGCCGTATTTGAAATCGTTTTAATAAGGGCCTAGCAAGTTTTCCTGGTTTTCAATTAACCCTATTTGAAAATGCCTGTACACGGAAAAAATGGTTCATGAAACATTTACTTTTAGATACGTCACAAAGTTGTTTAGAGGCTAAAAAAACTCTGATTTTGAATCATTGACGGATATAGTTCGTTAAAATTTATAAAGAATAAAATTATAAAATAAAATAAAACTATAATGAATGTTAAAAAAATATTACAATGTTGAAGTGCACAACGTTTATGATTATCGACTTACAAAAAAAATATTTTTGTATTTTATAAATTTTTTAAAAATTTTTATCTAAAACAAAATGTTTGCAATTTCTTTTAATCAATAACTATTGATATCGTTGTGGACTTGAACTTGGTGAAATATATTAAAAATGAGGAATGTAACATTCTTGAGGAAACAGTGTTTTGACATTTTCGAAAGTAGTCAATAGAATTTTCATTAACTGTTAACTACTATATAAAGCTCGTTAACTAAATTTTAGAAAACTGTTCATCAAATTTTCGATGACTTAACATTTCTTTAAATTGATATAAAACAAAAAAAGAATTTCGATTTGTTCACAATTATTTAAAATTGTATTTAATGATTTTAACAGTCACAGGGATAAGACATTTTTCGTTGAACAGTTTGATATTGGTGTACTTAGACTTAATACTTTCATTTTAACGCATATAACCTAACCTGAAATACACATATTTGCATAATACTTATAAATATAAACGCACGCGTAACACTGAAAAGTATGAATCGAACTGTTTTTATATACAACATATGGTGAAATTATTCTCAATTTGTGATAAAATGATGTAACACTAAAAACTCAATAATGTCAACTTTTTAATTTTGTAAAAAATATATAAGAAAATATATTTTTATGAAGGTCAATATTCTTAAACACAAATTTTCTGTATATCATTTGTTAAATTCCATATTTAAAAATTGCTTATTCACATTTTATACTATAACACAAACAGATGATCACTGAAAAAATACTTTTCCAAAACCAATTCGCAAACAGCTCAATATTAATTTAATAAAATCTGTTCATGTGCCGAATTCTAAAAATTCTTTGATTCTTAATATTTCAGAATACTACATGTTAATTTGTATGATTAAAGATTAAAGAAGATTAAAGAAGAATTAGATGAGAGAACAATAAAAATGTTTTAACCTTCAACTAATGAAGAATCGAGACGTGAATTTCGGTACATGTGTGGTACTTGTGTATATGAAATTGTGGGGTACAAACGAAGTGGAGGGGGGATGGGACAATGAACAATCGTACATTGTTACGAGTTATAGCATTGTTACTCCACTGTGCTTGAACCGTGTTCACATAATTAGGCTGTAAACGTTTCGAGACAATCACCATTGTTTTGCTTACCTCCGTATCGAGAGAGGCGCCGCGGGTAGAGCCACACTGAGGTGTTCCCCCGGGAGTAATCCAAAGCGACGTCTTATATCGAGGGTTTCCTTATTCAAGGTTGCTCCAACTCGAAATAAAGACAACAGACCTTTTCTTGGGGGTTGAATCCTTAGGAGAAGGCTCAAAACAAAAAGGCTCGTCAGTATTGTTCCACTGGGCAATGAAAAAAGAGGGAGGGGGAGGGTTTACACAGGTACAGTGGAACCTGCATTGTGAAAAAGTTTGAATTCACCTTTATTACGGTTCAACACTTTTTCTGGAGGATATACATTTTTATCCTTTAGTTAAAGAAAAAGTTTATATGTATATTACATGTGGAAAGAATTTCCAATTGAAATTGTAGAATATATTTTTAATTTGTGGAAAAATGATCTTTCTGTATAGCTTATTTATGACGCATTGGAAAATGATATCGCGAGGGTAAAAATAGTGAAGACAGTTCATGGTTGGTGGATGAAGGCCATGGGGAACGTGAGTTCAGTTCATTGAACTGACCACTTTGTCACGGAATAAATACAGAAGATAGAAGTACATGTGGGATACGTGTAAAGTTTATTTTTACGATAAGCTCAAAATATGAAATTCCCGCTTTATTTTCATGTGCTCCTCTCTAAACCAGAGGAATTTAACAATTTTCCAAGTTTTTCAAATTTTTGTAGCCGACAAAAAAAATTGCTTTCATTTAAAATCCACAATTTGCGTTCGTTTTTCAGTTTCCATTTCACAACGTTGGTGTTCATGTCGCTAAGAAATTGCTTTCTATCGCTGGTATCTCTTAACCAATCAGAGTCGCAGTATTTAATTAAAACTCACTTTTTACCACCCAAGTAATCACTTTCACGAACTGGGCTTTCCTTGTTTGTTTTACCATCGAGATACGCTTAGTGACACGAAAACTGTGCTGTTTTTGATGAGTTTTTTTTATTGTTTTCAGAAACTAAACCACCCTCTTTTGTGAAGAGTATTTTTTTATATTTAATAAATTTCTTAAATTTTATTCGTTTATTTACCTGTATTATTTATTTCAAAAAATCTCTTGCTAAAATTATTACTAAAAATAAGAAAACAGTTATGAGTTGTGTAATAAAATATTGAAAATACACAACAAATTTAAAAGTTATAAATTATTTGTTTAAATATTTATTTATATATTCAGTAAAAACATTCTGTAATGTGATTTTAAATTGAAAATTTTTATTTATAAAAATAATTTATAATATGTAAGAATATTATCTCCACTTATTATCGATTGTCAATTAAAATAAAAATCTATATTTTGTGTTTTGAGATTTTCGTAGCATTCATCGGTTATTTGAGCTCAAGTTTAATGCTAAAGCTATTTTTTCCGAATTGGACTATGAAATTTTATGTTAGATTTCTTTATTACCAACAGACATGAATATTGGAAATACCAGCTTCGTAATACCATAAAAAGTTTTGCATTATTGTGATGTAGGTGCGACTTTAGTTACGCGTTGAATATTGTAATGAGCTTTTATTCGACTGATATTTCATATGCTGAGCGGGTCGCACGAGTTTTTCCAGCGAGTTATGCGTCTTTATTCGCAGATCCCGGGATTTATTTTTACATCGTCGCGCACGCACTTTCAAATACACACGTGTGTTAGCAGAATATATAGACATAGGCACCCGCAACCTCGTGTGTCGTGCCTTTCGTTTTTCCTTCGATGGGAGTCGGTCCTTGAGAAAATCTTCTTACCTCGATTCTCAATTTCATCATTGAGATCGCACGTTAACGCAATCATTTTCTCGGACCAAACAAAATAGCGTCATTCTTTTTTTTCTTCTCTGCTGAGAGAAAAAACGAAACCCACGTGAATAAATCAAGGGCAACGATGTTTGATGTTATTTTTATAAATCTCATAAAGTCTGATAAATTGGAGTTGAAATATTATTTTTCGTATGGAAGAAATATTTATTTTACTTAAAGATATTGCAAATAAAGGAAAAAAATTACAATACAATATGTATCAAGAGTTGTCTTTCATGTTGGTTTAATTCTCTTAAATACAATTGTTTTTCCGAAAAGGAATCTAGTTCACAAAACAGCGCATAAAATTATGCTCTCTCGACGTCACATGATAATATATTCACTTGTCATGCGAGGTCGCAGATCCTTTTTCCTACAACTCCGTGGGAAACCGAAAGGTTTTTGTCTGTGTAAAATGCCATCGATAAAGTGCACTGAAGCGTTCATCGAATTCAAAAATACGAGAAAAATGTGTACGTTGCGACTACTAATTTTGTCCTTGAATTCAGTTTATATAATACACTTGAGAGAAGAAAATGTTCCTCCTATTTAGAGAATATTTTTAAATTAACTCTATAAGGAAACAAATAGAAAACAAATTTTTCCACACCATGTGATCATTTTTTCTATAGACGATTTTAAAAATCTTGGTGGAAGACTTCTCTTTTTCAATTAGTAGAATTTGACTAAGAATTAGTAGAATTCTACTAATTCAAATTTAGAGAGTGAGAAATCAAGTCGCGGTTCTCATTAATGCATTAAATGACAAAGACAAAATAAGTATCAAACAATAATCGGAATTTTCGTTCAGCTTCGAAGAAACACGTTTTGGAGGCCAATTTTATTTGTATCTTGCGATGATAAATAATAGAGACGAGTAAAAATCCACGTTCAATAATATTGGAAGAATTAGCTCATTATTAGCGTCATCTGGGACTCTATGGCAGATCTTGTGTCCAACTGGAAAATTGATTCGATGTGATGGGACTCTTGCGAATTAATGGAAAGTCATTATCACGACATCTTGGAAGTCATCCATTAGCAAGCAAAGTTACATACTTCACAAGAATCGTCGTTTGTACCACGATCTTCGACGGAAAAACAGGTTCAAGATCAGAATCGATTTCGAGATGCAGTAGGCGAGTTTTTCGCAGCGTGACTTGATCATTGACGCAGTGCGGATCACATTTCTTGGATGCCACAAATCGTTCATTTGTAGAGATTTATAATATATAATATGTACACCCAAAAAAAGAGTCTATATGGAAAGAAATTATTGTCCATGAGAAAGTCAAAAACTTTGTTCCGAAATCCAGAGTATCGAGACCATTTCAGGAGTAATTCGAACTTGCATTTTTGTAATAAACTCTATTTTTGTATTACTTGAAAATATTTCACCACTTTTTGATAAACTGTAAGCTAATATTTCCAGAAACTTTATAACTTATTGATGAGCTACAACATGACTTTCTCATAAAATCTCCCTTGAAAAGTCGGGAACTATTTCTGAAAAATTTAGAGTTAAAATAATGTTGAAAAAAATCCATTCTGTTTTTCTTTACATTACTCTCATCATTGAAGGTCACCACTAGAAAGATATACAAATCGGGAACTTTCGACACACTTCACATTGTACATATGTATGTACGCGCATACCGATGATATAGCTCGGGCGGTGATACGCTTTGGTGTTTTTCAATGCGATCGATTTATATCAAGCGGAAGGTTTGACGTCTAGGTACAATGGTGTGCACTGTCGATAAACTGGTTGTACTCAGGAGAGGTTTTCTAATACAGTTTTCATCTCCTCTGGCAAGAAAAACCCAATTAAAATTTAATTGAGAATATATAAACAAGAGTGTACAAAATGATAAATATGAAACATGAAAATTAAAATCGGAATAAAAAATAGAAAAGATATGAAAGAAGAAACATAAACATTGAAAGTTTTGTCCGTAGTTGAATCGTGAGTGAAGAATAATTTGAGAGGTTCAACTTCTGTATGTCCAGCTGGTTCAATGCATTGTGAAATGCATAATATGTAATGAATGTGCCTGTAAAAATACCGAAATTCTTGCTAGTCTGAAGCGTTTTCTAATTCGCGGGAAGCTTCTTTTTTTCTACTCTATTTCACGCTTCATAATATGTAGATAGAAATACATGCACAATGAATCACATTCATTGCACCTCCGATTGCAACTCTCTTTCTAGAAAGGCTCTAAGCAAACCCTCCTTTTCACAAACCATTTCATTCAAATGAGTTTTCTACACCCACAAATTTACATTCATATAATTCACTATCTCCAATCGTGCCCTTCAATCTTCTTTAATATAATTCGGTAAGCCTTTTCCGTTGGCTCCTCAATCTTCTTACGCAACAAGATATTTTAAACCCTATGAATGAAGATTCTTTCAAAATTTAGTGGAAATTTAAAAAATGAATAATTTAAACAATTTTTTTCACATAAAATGTTTTATTTTTCCGGAAAAACAAGTATAATCCAATAATTAAATTTTTTCTTTATCAAATTAAATTAATTATAATTAATTTTATAAAACGCGTGATAATATATATTATTATCTGCGAATATCCTAATATTCGCAGCATATATTATTATTGAAAGTTCAGTGTCACGTCTCTTATTATATACGCTTCTATCAATCTTTACGCACAGTTTGTAAGCGCTTATAAATATAGATTTTTCTTTTAGATTGTTTTGAGTGTATTAGAGCCTCCTTATAGTTCAGACATAATTTGAGGAGGAATGATACACGTTAACATTACCCCAAAACTATAAAACTATTTTTAATGTTTTTAATATAAACATAATTACAATAAAAATTAATTTTAAATAATTTCTAAGATCTAGTTATACACTTTTTATAAAAAATTATCTTGAGTTAAAATATTTTATCAACAACGATTTCTTTAACATTTTGAATAATTTTTTTCAGCCTAGACGAAAATTACAATTTTTATTTAATTTTTATAGACAAAAGCTTATTTTACTCATTAAAACATTCTCAACAATCGCTAATATTTTAATATTGTTAAAATTATTTTGTTCAAAAATTATAAACAATACACATTTTATTTATTAAATAATTTAAAAAAAAAATTTTTTTACAATATTAAAGTATTAGCAATTGTTGAGAATGTTTTAATGAGTAAAATAAGCTATTGTCTATAAAAATTAAATAAAAATTGCAATTTTCGTCTAGGCTGAAAAAATTATTCAAAATGTTAAAAAAA
>JUFY01032263.1:5968-27510 GCA_001855655.1 Leptopilina clavipes
TCGTATTGACATTAATCCTAATTATTTCATTATCGAAATGACATTAATTACAATCACTATCTTCACAAATTGTAATTAATTAGAATTACGGAATTCTCAAATTATTATTAATAAGAATTACCTCTTAGTCAAATTGCAATTAATTCGAATTAGTTAATTAATTAATTGTTAATAATTCCAATTACCTCTTAATTTGGATTGCCATTAATTGAAATTAATTCCTTAGCGTATCGAAATTAATTTAAATTACGTAATTATCGAATTGACATTAATTACAATTAATTCTTAATCGTATTGATATTGATTCGAAATGCCTCCTAATCAGGTTTCCATTAATTCGAATTACCTCATTACTTAAGTGACATTAATTAAAATTACTGTGTTATGTAATTAAAATTAATTAAACTTACCTACTTCTTAAATTGTTATTAATTCCAATTACTTCCTAATCGAATAATCATTAATTCCAATTCTTTTCTACAATCAAACAGCAATTAATTCGTATTAGTTAATCAATTAATTGTTATTATTTTCAATTACCTCCTAATTCGAATTGCCATTAATTCCAATTACCTATTTATTCGTATTGCCATTAATTGAAATTAATTCCTTATCATATCTAAATTAATTTAAATTACGTAACTGTCGAATTGATATTAATTTCAATTAATACTTAATCCTATTGATATTAATTCGAATTACCTCCTAATCGGATATCCATTAATTCGAATTACCTCATTACCTAGGTGACATTAATTAGAATTACTGTGTTATCAAATTGTAATTAATTAAACTTACCTACTTCTTAAATTCTTAATAATTCCAATGAATTCCTAATCGAATTATCATTAATTCCTAATCGTATTAACATTAATTTGAATTACCCAATTATCGAATCGTATTGGCCTTAAGTGGAATTATCGAATTGACATTAATTACAAGTACAATCACTGTCTTTTCAAATTGTAATTAATTAGAATTACCGAATTCTCAAATTATTATTATTAAGAATTACCTTATAATTGAATTCTCATTTATCGAAATTAATTCCTAATCCTACTGACATTAATTTAAATCACCCAATTATCGAATTGACTTTAACTTAAAATCGAAATACCTCATTATCGAATTGACAATATTTCTAATTAATTCCTAATCGTATTGACATTAATTCGAATTATCTTATTATCCAATTGACATTAATTACAATTATTGTCTTCTCAAATTGTGAATTATTAGAATTACGGAATTCTCAAATTATTAATAATAAGAATTACCTCCTAATCGAATTGCATTAATTCGAATAACCCAATTATAGAATTGACATTGATTCCAAATCGAAATACCAAATTATCAGATTGACATTGTTTCATATTAATTCCTAATCGTATTGACATTAATACAAATTACCTAATAATAGAATCGAAATTAATTTGAATTATTTCTTAATTGAATTATTATTATTAACAATTAACTTCTAGTCACATTATTATTAATTCCAATTACCTTCTACAATCTAATTGCAATCAATTCGAATTAGTTAATTAAATAATTGTTATTAATTGCAATTACCTCCTGATTGAATTGATATTAATTCGAATTTATTTTTTATCTAATTGACATTATTTCGAATAAATTGCTAATGGTATTGAGATTGATTCAAATTGTCTCATTATCGAATTGACATTAATTCCTAATTCTAATTATCTCATTATCGAATTAACATTAATTCGAATTCCCCAAATATCAAATAGTCATTAATTCTAATTATTTCTGAATCGAATTGCCACTATTAACAATTGACTCAAAGTCTCATTGTCATTAATTCCAATTACCTTCTACAATCGAATTGCAATCAATTCGAATTAGTTAATTAAATAATTGTTATTAATTGCAATTACCTCCTAATTGAATTGCTATTAATTCGAATTAATTTTTTATCTAATTGACATTATTGCGAATGAATTGCTAATGGTATTGAGATTGATTCGAATTATCTCATTATCGAATTGACATTAATTCTAATTATCTCATTATCGAATTGACATTAATTCGAATTCCTCAAATATCAAATTGACATTAACTCAAATTATTTCTTAATCGCATTGCCATTATTAACAATTCTTGATTTATCAAATCATAATTAATTAAAATTATTGATTTCTCAAATTATTATTAATGAGAATTACCTCCTAATCGAAATGTCATTAATTCAAATTATTTCTTAATTGAATTGTCATTATTAACAATTGACTTCCAGTCACATTATTATTAATTCCAATTATCTCATATAATCGAATTGTAATTAATTCGAATTACTTAATTAATTAATTAATTGTCATTAATTCTAATTACCTCTTAATTCGAATTACATCCTTATCGTATCGAAATAAATTCAAATTACGTTATTATTGAATTGACATTAATTACAAGTAATTCCTAATCGTATTGATATTAATTCGAATTACCTCATTACCTAGGTGACATTAATTAGAATTACTGTGTTATCAAATTGTAATTAATTAAACGTACCTACTTCTTAAATTGTTATTAATTAGATGAATTGCCTCTTTATCGAATTGTCATTAATTACAATTATCTTTCAATCAATTTTTCTCTAATTCGTATTGCCTCCTAATCAAAGTGTCATTTATTCATTTACCTCTAAAAAAACACAGATGTCCTTAGTTTTTATCCCTCTTTATGCGTTAATTATTAATAAATTTTGTTTCTATATTTTTTTCTCTATATTTAAACAATCATTCCATTTCAATATAAATTATCATTAAAATTAAACACAAATCGTTATTTCTTTCTATATATATATATATAGCAAATATGACAATGTGGATTTTACAGGAATGTTTAGAATTTAATTATATTATTGGAGAGAGGTCAGAATCAGAATTAGGTCATCATTGTAGCGGTTACAATTAACCGATAAGGGAGAATCTCTATATCTTATGGTAGGACAAGTAAATTAAATACAAGGATGTTTGAACAATGACTGGACAGAGTAATCATTCCATTTAAAATTAAACAGGGTTTCCTAATTTTTATGATATGCAATTAATAATAAATAAAATCTACGATTAAATTCGCTAAAAATAATTCAACAAATAATCGAGTTTTTTTAATAAAATAAATTATCAGTAAAAATATTCATTGACAATTGTGGATGAATTTAATGATATTCGAATTGATTTGTGCTGAAAATTTTGACCTCGGTTAAAAAAAACTGCATCCTATAAAAGATTTAAAATTTATTTCGCTTTATTTGTATCTCTTTGCCACTTGAAGTCATTAACTCAAAAATCGTTGAGGTCGCTTCGTGAATTGTGATCGTTATAACGGAGGCGTTTCACTTTACCAGTGAAATTTATATACACGGACATTTCTCATGACGATTCTTTCGTTTGTAGCCGTCATTTTTGGCGTATTTATTCTTATGGTTATTATAAAATACCTATACATATAACTTCTCTTCTGGCAGCTAACAATATTTTTTCTCCATATTTTTTTTTTCTTTTGCGAGTAAAAAGTCTGCATATAATTTTCTCGGCGCATTTTTTTCCAAAAATTTTTTTTAAAATTTTCTCCACAATCCCAGCGCTCTTGATAGTGAGTTTTTCCGTTTCCATCTTGCTCAAATGGAGTAGTAAAAGTGAATAACTCTTTGATTCTATTTTTGCTTTTTCAGTAGAAAAAGTTGTGACTAAAAATTTTAAAAATTAATAAAGATAATATATTTTTCGAATTATTGTTGCATTTGTCTGTAATGAAGAAAATAAATGATTTACAGTAATGAAAATTAACTATTTAGTAATTATCTACATAAATGAAGATAGTTATTTTTTTTCTATTTGCAAATTTAAATTTTTTCATTATTATCATAGCTCGAGTTTGAATTAATCTCATTCATTTAAGTGCTTTATAAGCACACGACTGTCATGCGCGTGTAATGACTTTAAATAACAAGCATAAAAATTATGATTTTTACGTCAGTGGATGGATTATAGTCTGCAGTCGTTTGAAGCCGGGGTCAAACGCCCTATTATCGAACGAAGCATAATTATTTCAGTTAAATTAATGTGCAATTGTATATATGTACTATTGCATGTAGTATACTGAATCCTTTTATTCCAACACACGCGTGAATGTCTATTTCTAAAAATAAAGAGAACTACAAATCTAAGGTCATGTTCCTTCATCAGAATTATATTCAGAGAATAGGAAAAATTAAACACCCAATTCTTTCAAATTCAGAAATATATTTCACTTTTCTATTTATCATTTGAATAAATGTCAGAAAATCTCAAGAGAAATATTAGAAAATAAAAAATTTTCCTCGCCCCTTTTTAAATTAATCTTTTTTTAAATTTAACGTGAATTTCTCAAAAAGTCAAAGAACTATCGTTTTTTTTTATAAACACCTATCTAAAAATAAACCATTTTGTTAAAAAAAATAGTTTTTACACAAGAGAATGATTCATTTTATATTTGATTTAAACCAATATTTTTAGTATTTCGAAAACGTGAAATTTCTATTTTTAAAAAAAGTCGTGTGTAAAAAAGCAAAAACCTCAAGTTATTAATGTTAATTGTATTGACTTCTGTTAGTCACAGATTAACCTTTATAATATCTTAACTCGTAAACATCTCTCTCTCTCTTTTTAAAATAATCACAATAATTAGTCGTTCAATTATTACCAATCATAATTGTTTTGATCTTTTGATGGAAATTATTAACAATAATAATTCTTATTATCTCAGGTATTATTGAATATATAACTTAAACGAGAGTACTTCATAAAAGACATTAAGTAAACTTTGTGCCTCAATAAACAAGAAAATCTTGTTATTTTCTTTTATCCGAAATGATAAAAGAGATTTTTTTTTTCATAAAGAAGAACTCACTGATAATGAAAAATTATATCAAAAAAGAATCGTCTTTTGTCAAGAAGGAAAAATCCTTCCCTTTTTATAATATATAAAAGTCACATTTTTTGTCATTAAAAAAACGAAACGAAATTGTCTCTGCAAAGTTTATTATATATTTTTCCAAAGCTTTACGTAAGTGAATTTAAAAATGACATCAACAAAAAAAAACACTGTTTGAAGAAAAAAATTGCATAAACATATTTTCTTCCAGATGTTTCGATGATGATGATGATGATTTTAAAATCTCTGACATAAAAAATAATTTTATCTATGTATATGTATGTCTGTTTTCTAATTTGCAATATCGTCGAAAAGATTAACGTAAATGTGTGAAGTAATTTTATCAATTGAATCTTGAATTTATCATTTCGCACTATCTCTGTGTCTATAAGTGTTTAACGATTAAATCTTAGAAAAGCAAAGAGATCATATTCTTTGCCTCGAAATGTATAGATAGATAATAGTCGTTTTTCTTTATATATAGGGCATTATTCATTACTCTGCAAATTTCATTTTCAGTTTCAAAAAAAGTCGAAGCTATTTAATCTAATAGATTTTCTAGTTAGTTGAATCAACGGTTGCTAAGGTATAGCAGTTTCCATAGCAACGGTTGCTACGGTAGCAGTTCCCATAGCAACGGTTGCTACGGTAGCAATTTCCATAGCAACGGTTGCTACGGTAGCAGTTTCCATAGCAACGGTTGCTATGGTAGCGGTTTCCATAGCAACTGGTACCGTAGTTACGGTTACCAGGACAACAGTTTCATAGCAACGGTTGCTACGGTTTATTAAATGAACGTAGTGTTAGCACTGACTGTTTGTACCTTTCATGAAAAAAAAGTCAAGTAGATTGTATTCGAGTGGAAGTATACAATTCATTTCATTGACAATGGAGGCTTTTGTTTGTTCAATCAAAGACCTTTCCCACTCTCGTTTGCAATAGTTCAGTAATAGAAAATTTTTGCAGGCGTCAAATTGAAAGCGTGTCTTTTACGATTGAAAATATTCGTCTGGCAAAACGATTATGCAACGCAACGATGCATAAATATACACGTGTGTTACTTGGTTTTAAAATTGAGGTGCAGCGGAGACAAGAGGAAAACTGTACAATGCGGTAAATTTACATATTTGCACATGAATGCGGTCTACAATCGTTATGCGTATAACGTGCGCGCTTTATTTATAGTTATCAATCCCAATAAATGATCATTCCATACATAGATACAATCGAACCAGAATGACAAAAGTCCGATTACTGATGATGAAATATACTTATATGTCAATTTGGTTTTTTTTTCCTCACGATATAAGATATAATTACGATATTTGTTTAAAACGATCAATTTCAATTGTTATAATTTATAAAGGAACAAGGTTTGTAGTTTGAGAAAATTTTTGGTTCGCATTATATTTCTCTTGACATACACGTGTCTATCAATTGCGACGTGGAAACAATTGAGACTTACACGCGATTCTTCAGTCAAGTGCGAAATTGAAGTGGCACTATATACAAATATATGTATACAGTGGAAGGCACAGAATTTGCAAACAACAATGTTATATAGTTTTGCGCATATTGTAATTAATTACAAGAACGTGTGTAATTATTTGATGTCTAAACTTTGAATATATAATATATTCATCTCACTGATGGACTAATTATGAATTAATGCCAAAAGAACAAATAAGCATGTCCTGAGCGAACTCTTGTACTGCATTTCGTGAAGCTTATCTTTCTATTTACATTTAAAGTTCCACGTGGACACACAAGTGGCAATGTGCCAGCCACTTTTTCAATATTCTTGGACGTGAAGTCATACACTTTGACAATTAACCGCTGTTAAACAAGACTTATCTCTCAATTTTCTAAAAAAAAAATGATTCCCTTATAATAATAATTTATGTTTCACCTGTTCATGACCCATTTTTCGCATCTATTGATTGACAATTTTCTTTTTATTGTAAAATTACAAATCCAAACAAAAGCCTTTTATTTCGGAGTTGAGTCACAAAAAAAATAGTTTTTCATAAAGAAGAATTTGAGTAAAAAAAATTTTTCCTCCTTTTTTTGGATACGAGAGACAATTTTATAAATAACGAAATTTACAACCGTCTTTAGATCAACAGGATGCACACGTACTTGATAGTTACGGGTTGTTTACTTCGATATTTGAATTCTTGAGCCAAAAAATTTAGTGATTCAAAATCTTTTTATAAAACAACTTTTTCTATTATTTTCTCTTTCTATTTTCTCATCCCGTGTTAATTTCACCAAAAAGTAAATCAATTTTCAAACAAAACTATTTGATTTAAAAATTTCCACAGTGTGATGAGGAGATTTTTTTTCATCATGTAAAAATTATTATAGAGAAAACGATAAAATAAATTATTTTCCCCTGGGGAAATTAATTTCCACGTGCGTTGGTGAAATCGCTAGAAAGTATGAAATCGGCTTATGGACAATATTTAGGCATTTTTATTTTTCTTAAAGAAGAATTTTGGAAGATTGTTTTGTTGATATTCAAGGACATTGGTTGGCGCCAAAATTCATATCCTCAGGCGATAATATGAAAATAATAACGTAATCGTAAATCGCATCTTGCACAAACAAAACTTTAAATATAGTTTCTGATGAAATCGAAACGATCTCTATCATTTCTCTCATTTCCTTCTATTTCATCTAATTTTAATATTTATCATTAATAACAATTAATAACTAAAAGTTATTCTTGTCGTTTGAAATTGAAATTTGCGAGTTGAATTCGAAGGAAAGTATTTTTAGTAATTTTAAATTTTTTAATTATTCTGTGAAATTGAAACAAATAACTGTTTCGTATTCGAATATATAGCGATTTATAATATATATGCGTTATCTAATGACGTAATCTGCTGGTTTATTAAGTCTTCTTTGATTCACTTCCTCAAACACGAGGTTTCGTTTTTTTTTTTGCAACATTAAAACTCACTTTTAGACAAAACCAACGCTATTATGTAATTTAAGTGATTTTATCGTTGCTTCATAAATTGAGTCAATAATAGTTCAGCAATAAATTGTTATCAAAGATAGTTTTTAAATCTCTAATGACTTCTAATATGTATATAGTATTTTCAGTAAATACCATCAGTCAATTGAAGTACAAAATCCACCAATTTTGTCATTTTGTGACCATTTTGTCACCTATTTTCATTTTTTTGTCACTTTATTTAAAATAGCAGGTTACCTGCTATTTTAAAGAGAAGTACTGATCCTTGAAATTAATCAATAAGATGAAATATAATAAATAATAAAGTTTGCAGCAAAGAATAATGAAAATGAGACACTATTGACCCAGTGATTTTGAAGACGTTATATTGAGCAGATGAATATGGTTTATATTATCTTATTAAATATTTTGCTTCACGAAAAATGCCGAGCCCTGCACATTGTGCATAAATTGCTATTTAAATGACCCTGAAAAAGATATGTTCTTGTTGCAATGTCTGCAGAATATATAAATGATCTTAATACACATGTATTGGTGTAGGTGACGTTATCATCATAGTATATGGCATTGTTATTGTCATCCCTGTTTTGCAGTGATCAACGTTGATGATCGAGTGTCCGGTTTTATCTCGTCGTACCCAGCTAATGAGTTATCATTAAACTTTTGCATTTTTAATGCCCTCTTTATGCATCTAATTCAAACTCAAAGGCGAGGTTTATTGCTCTGGAATTTGTACCCCAATTCATGAAATTAGTAACATTAGAATTTTATCTCAACGGATGCGATAAAAATGTCAGTTTCTCTGATTTGAAGCCATCAATTTTCATTCATTGGTCCAAGTTTATTTATCTGGAAATAAATTTTAAAAAAATGCCTCCAAAGAATGATTTTTCAAGTGACAATTTCTCTGGACAATTAATTCTCAGGTGTTTTTGTCGTGCAATGAAAGTCTGTTGGCAGAATAAAATGAATAATCAACAATTTGGCTGAAGATACGTTTATGTCGGTCGAGGCAAGATGAAAATTTTGTATTTTCTTGTTTGAAAATTAATGCCTTTGCACTACTTTCAATGAAGCGTCTTTTAATAATAATCCCCAGATATTATTGAATCAACAATATATCGTAATAGTTTTGAAAACGGTTGTATTTATCTAATTGCAAGTTATATACAATTGACTGAAGAGCGGAGCTGAAGAGTCAATATTGAATTGTTACAACACTGACATTATTTATGCCACAGAACGTGTAATTTTATTGTTGAAGCAAAGCAGTTTCCCATGTCTGTAGTCGTCAATATAAGATATCCATGTTACCGGAAACTCTTCGAAAGTAACTAAACGTGTTCCACACACGACGCTTGTTTACATTTTCTTTGGTTATACTATTTTTGTATCGAGCTGAATCTCATTTTATCTTTTTAATACACATATATCTAAATTTACATCATCAATAATGTGATGAAAATTACAAATACAATTACATACAGTAAAATACTCCAAGTTTTTCACTTTATCATTAATTTTTCAGTATTTTTGATCCAGACGTTAAATATTTTGCAAACTGTTGATGGTAGTTTGGAATTTTACAAGGTGAATATGATCCTACATTTAATTAAATTTGAATAAGGTCATCTATCCTCGGAGCAGATGATAATTAAATGGAAGTTGTTATCTAAAGATTTCATTTGGTACATTTAACTGGTTAAATTAGCTTTGAAAAATATATGAGAGTTAAATGCGTATGGTATATACTCTATATTACATATGTGTGTTGTTAGAAGACACATGGCCAGCACTTAACTTCAGGTCTGTTGAATACCCTCTATTGATCCAGCAGCATTTGAAAAGAGGGAATAAGTCAAGTTGATAAACAGTTTTATCGTCTTTATTTTTGTCCTTTAAATACATCCGTAAAAAGCGTAATTTTGCTGAAAGAATATCATTAAAAATAAGTAATTATTTTTTTTCATATTTTTAATAATGCAAAATTTGTATATATAAGTTGGCTTCTATATTTTAAAAAGATAATTGTGTATCTTATGTCACAGTGAACATTACTCACTTCCGAAACACAGCTGGACTACCATATAATCGCGAAAATTTTTTCTCGCACTCACTCAGTTACAGAAATTTTATCGTTTTTAACTTATCTTCGTACTTTTTTTTTCTTTCTTATATTAATAAAGTGCAAAACTGGGTTAACGAATCGGCAATTCGTTTATCTCTTGTATAGTTTTATCATTACCCGTTGTGATAACGAAAAACAGATGCCTACTTCATTACCGGCGAATGCATGCATTTTCGAGTTTAATGCGATTTTAATGAGTAAAGTATATAATTTCGAATTCGCAAACTATTGTCATACTTTTTATAACTCACAGAAAATGTCTAAATTCGCGAGTTTTAGGGTCTACGGGACCATATTTGCATTTTTTGAACCATTTCCAAATTAATAGTAAAAAATTAACTTGATATTAAATTAAATATTTTTGATGATTCAGGAAGTAAATAAATTTATGATTTCCAGGGTCTACGGGACCATGTTTGCACTTTTCGTACCATTTCCAAATTACTCGTAAAATTAACTCAAAAGGAAAATTTACATATTCTCTAGAAATTGTAAAATAAGTTTCCGAACTTTAAACCTCTGGTTAAAAATATTTAAGTATGGAAAAAAACCACAAAAGACGAATTTTTCGCCATGGGAATTTTTTTTCTTTTCAAAAATTTGCTTTTTAGTATGGAAAATAAAAATGAGAGCTTTACGGTCAAGGCGGAGTAGAGTGAACAGTCAGGTGTTAAATTCAGGTGCCTTTAAGTCTGGTTCTGATTAGGCTCTTTATACTCCTCCTTCCGTCTGCGCTCTAATCCCAGCGAACTATTATTATCCCTCAGTGGTACTCATTTTCTCTTTGTCAAATAGAAACACATTTTTCAAAAATCAATTTTTCTTTCTTTCTTCCTTTCTTTCTTTCTTTTTTTCTTTCTTTCTTTCTGAATTAATGGGGAAATTTCTACCTTCTCCTACTTGTACGTTTTTATCAACAATTAGCTATTGTAATTGTAACAAAAATTAATTTATTCTTTTTTTTCTGCTTATTTTTCATATCAGATGATCACTTCCCCTTTTTTTTGGTCCGATGATTGCGAAAGTGATTTTAATTATTTGCCGAATGCTTCACTCTAATTGTTAGTATGAGGCGTTAGAAACTTGTTTATCTAAATTGACTAGATGTTTTTAAAGCGAAAGTTGCGTGCAACTGTTATATTATATACCTTGCAATTATCGTTGAATTAAAGGCCCCTCCCTACCGCAGTTTCTATTTCTTATCAGATTATTATTCTCAGCACCGCAGCAGTATAATGGCAACTTTTCGGGCGTTAATTTCAAGTGTTTATTCGTTGATGAATGAAATTAAATATTATAATTAAATTTGTATGTCAAGAGGTGAACATCCTTTATACAAAATAATAATAAATTCAAGGACATTTTTTTCTTAATTATTTTAATGAAAATGAATAAGAATAATAATATATTCCGTTGGTTTTTTTTTAAATAATAAAAAGACTCATTTAAAATATATACTGTATGCCTTGAATTCAGTTTTTTAATTACAATAAAAAAAAACAATGAGAATTGTTTTTCTTTTATGAACAGCTTTTCTGTGGGCACTGTAATTTATGCAAGTGAATGAGTCATCAAGGCCTCACCAAGAGAGTAAATAATGACCCGATAAAATTCGTTTTCTACTTAAAAAAAATTCATAATATTTAAAATAAAAAGTTCCTATTATAATAGCAACTCTTTTTGATCTGAATATTAAAGAAATATATAAATTTATAAAAAAAAAATTATTAACTTTTCAATTGAAATTCTCCAGATAAAAATTGACCAAAATTTGCCATTGGAATCTGTAATTTTTATTTTGAAAATTTTTTTGTTTTCATAATTTGTGATAAAAAAAAATTGGGAAATTATTGTTTTGTTTATCAGTGATTTAATAACAATTTGCATAAAATTATACAAATTAGTGGATATAGATTGTCCTCGATTATCATATGACTTCCTCTGACCGGAATTGTGGTCCTGTTGAGCCATTTTCATTGAAGGGAAAAGAGTTCCAATTGAATTCATGACAAATAATCGGTGCAAATCTTGCATAATCGCCGGTTAATTTTAATACTTAATTAGGTAACAAAATTCACACGCTTTTATTTAAATTTGCACATTTTGTAGAAACAATAATATATGTTTTCATCTCTCTTTTTTGCTTTTTAAATAGAGAAAATAATAATTAGCAAAATATTTTTACACAAAATGCAATTAAAAGTGATTAAGTAGACTATATTTTATTTTGTTTCAAAAACGTATCTCTAGCGTTATTTATATTTGTCTTTAGCAAAAAATGACAATTAGGAAAAATAAATTTTTATTAGGATTCTAAATTTTTATTCTATATTCAATTGTTCTGATAATCGAGGTTCCACTGTATTTATTCATGATCTAGTATGGGGCAATTTATACAAAATTCCCAAAAATAATTTTTCTTCGGATCCTTTTCCTCTGCTTTGAAGTTCGCTCCTTGAAACTGATCTGAAACATAAAAAAAAATTAATTATAGACCTTGTTCGGATAATAGAATTTACAAATACTTTTTTATGACAAAAATAGGCCAAGTTGTAATAATTCTAATTCGGAATTAACAGAAAATCTAAACTTGAATACAAAATAGATTTCATCGCTAGTGAGAATAAGTAATGTTTATTTCTCGCACACAAGTCACGGATATCACGTGTCAAACACATGGAATCTGCGAGAGGACCATCAGTTTTCTCTCTCTTGACCTTGCTGAGGAGAATCGACATTTCCCACTTTCTTTATGAAATATATCATTATATTACTTCCCCTAGCGTGCGTTTACACACATACTCGACACACCTCAGCAGATAAGAATACCTACCGAGAGTTTTTTCCCGTCACTTTTTATGTATAGTTATAAATATAGTATATTGCTGTATTTCTCCAATAATTCAACTTCTATTGCTCATCGACCAATTTGCAAAATGATTGAATAAATCTTAAAGTGCACAAGCAAAAAAATAAATAATAAATTTTTCCTCATTCAACCGACAATCCTTTATGATTATTATATTATGCGCGTTTTCTAATCGAAAATCCTCATAAAATTTACCGCAGTCGTTTCTTTTCCAAGAAGTTGGTAAGTGATTCACGCTAAGTTGAGAGCGATTTCTTGGAATTAAACAAGGTCAAATAAATCGAATACCGGAAGATGAATTTATTTATCCGCCTTCAGTTTTCTTTACGTGAATATAATTTATTCAATAAATTTTAGAAGGTTGAATTTATTTTTATAAAAATTAGTCCATATTTTCTTTTGTTTTAAGGAACATTGTTTCTTTTTCTGATTTGGAACACGCCCACAAGTGTCTTGCGCTCGCTTAATTGGCTGTATTGTGTCCTTCGGACAGTAACCAATAGAATTAGGGTAGCGGGGCCTGTGGGCGTGGCCAGTCCAGTCAGTTCTTTTCCCCCAAGAGAATAATTAGTTCCGTGTTGACCTTTCCGGAAAGTTGTGATTAGAAAAAAAAAGTCAAAATGTTTTTGTCAAAAGGAGAAAAAGTTTTCTATGGTTTTTTTTTTTAAGTTGTGTTCAAGAAACAATTTTCTCGTAAAGTTTAAAGTGCCCTGTGTGTAGAATTTCGGACAAGTGGATGTGCCAAAAATGCGTGGAGATCGGTACAACACGAGCGCGAATTCGATTCGATAAACACTTTATTTCTGGCTATGTTGAAACATTGCGGTGGTACATCGCATGCCGTGCACTGACTAAAAATAATCGAGTTCACCCTTTCATTTCACCGATGTAACTGCACCTCGAAAATAACCGACCGAACACCTGGCACTCTGGTATGTTCTCTCTTGTTTAAACGGGTGTCCGTTAATCTCTGCCTCTCTGTGATCCCATCGTTCAAGAACTCCGTGTACAAAATCACACAAGTTCTTAATTATCTCTCCCAGCGGAAATTTTTTTACATTCTCAATTATTTTTTTACATTATTTTTTCACTCTGTGTAAATATTCCTCAAACGTTTACTATAATTTTTTTTTCTGTTAAAATTCAAACGAAAAAAATTAATTTTTTATTAAAATTTTTATTAAACTGGTGGTGTTTTTTTTAAGACGATTGTCAATTGTAAAATTTAAAAAATAAACGCCCAACGTGGGGCTCGAACCCACGACCCTGAGATTAAGAGTCTCATGCTCTACCGACTGAGCTAGCCGGGCACGATGTTCATTCATTTTAAATAGAAATTTCGCCCGCTGGTTGAGAATTTTCCCGTTTCTAAAAATATGTTCTTGTCGAAAAACGAGGTCAATAACTTTACGAGTTAGTGACATGTTGAGTTTGACTAGGAGGTCGTAAGATACATATATACATTTTTCTTCTTCCTCCTCCTCCTCTGCATGCGAATAAGCCAAAAAACATGACAGTAAATCGCTTCGAATTCAGATTATTTCGAAAAATTTTCCAAATTTACGTTCACATATAACAGTTTTGACAAAAATACCAACAATTTCCCAGAATTCAGACCAGTTGAAATAAATTTAAAAAAAAGTATATTCTTTGGCGTATTATCAAATATTAGTCGCGGCATTGTTATAAAAAAAAATTGTTATGAAAAGAGGGAAAAATTAATAATATTGGGTATTGGAACGTGATTTAATGAAGTTATTTATTACCTATAGTGGGTAGTGTATTATATAACTAGTGATTTTGTCCGTATTGACATATATTGTCAAACTTATAATCCAGGTGGGGGGGAGGGGGGGATATTGTTTGCGTCTAGTCACGGAAAGTGGAATTCCCTCCCAACATGCACGCCCAGGTCGAGCGCTCCCTTACCTGATTTACGATCCCACTGTAAATTAAGACTAATGGCTTTCCCCCCCCAAAAAAATATAAAAACAAGTATTAAGGAGGAACCTCAAACATAACCTCAAAACTAAAAAGGTTTTTCAACGTTTTAAATACAAACAAATACAATAAAAAATATTTTTCAATAATTTCGAAGATCTAATTATGAACTTTTTATCTTTATGAACTTTTTATCTATTGATGTTAATTATTTATCTATTTTTTGTTACATATTGATTATTTATCTATTGTTAATTTACAGGTTTAAACAATAAACAAATTGATTTTAAACAATTATCAATTTGTTTAAATAATTAATTTATTTTACAAGTATTAAGACAATTAAAAGTTTATTATTAGATTTATGATTAATAAACAAATTGATTATAAACAATAATCAATTTGTTTAAATAATTAATTTATTTTACAAGTATTGTGTTTGGTACTGACACAATTTAAAGTTTATTATTAGATTTATGATTAAAAACAAATTGATTATAAACAATAATCAATTTGTTTAAACAATTAGTTTATGTTACAAACAATTTAATCTATTTATAATTTATTTTAAGATTTGCTAATGATTCTTATGTTTACTGATAATAAACAAATTAATTATGAACAATAATCAATTTGTTTAAACAATTAATTTATGTTACAAACAATTTACAACTAAATGACTCAAAATATGATTAATTAACTAATACATATAATTAGTTAATAAATAAACATAATTTTAATTATAATTAATTGTTTATAAATATCTATTTATTATAATATAGTCACGGTGACGTGACAATAGCAACATTTTATGTTGTGCGATATTCTTCTTCTCTTTAGAACTTTTATACCTCTTCAGGATTGCTACAAAGTACATTTTGTGTTTACTGACGTTTCCTTGGTTTCCAAACTATTGCAAGTCAATCTTAATAGTTCCAAATTCTTGTCACTTAATCTCAGACAATTATTTTAATATTAGTTGCCTGTTTTATTTACGAAACAAAAGGCTTCGGACTAAGGGAACATGCTAAGGAATGGAAACTTATTAAGACTGAACACCTAACGTTTGATCTCGAAATTGACAAATCCTCTTTGGTCATCTAAACAGATTGGCAAACTGAAAGTGAAACCAATTAATTAAATAATTAAATTAATAAACCAACCAATTACTTACAGAAAAATGTAAAGTACAGTTGCTTTACTATGGTACAATGCTCACTCAAATTCTACGTTTTAGAATTTGTTTCTTTCAGAGAAAAAAAGAAGTGTTGGTCGAGAACTGGCACCCGTTGTAAAGTTGATTTAATAATTGAGTACCGTTGAGTCCATTGTAGGGCCAACTTTGGGTCAAGATACTTGAGAGGAAAACTTGTCGATTCTTGACTAATGCTTGTTGACAGCTGCGGTATTAATCTGACTTCAGGTGAATACAATTTCGTTGTTACATCTTGACTCATGATATCAGGTGTATACTCCACGGTTTTTATACAGGCCATCACCCTAATTTTTCTAAGCGTCACAAAGGTTTACAGTACTAAAAATCCCCGTACAAGATCTTGTACAAGATTAAATAATAATAATAATAATCTTTTATTAAAATTTGTCACCTAATGGTGATAGATATTAACTTTTGAACATTGAATATCGACTTCTTATTCTTCCCTCTTGCATTAAGGGGTTAGTACGAAAGTTTTCACTTTTATTCAAAATTTTTTTCACCATATTAAAATTTATTTGAATGAATTAAAAATTTTGCACATGCATAACAACATAAAATGCTATTACAGATTTTTTTTTTTAATTTTAAATCATAAACCCGGAAGGTACGGCTGCCTGTAGTTAATCCTGTTTAAAAACGGTTGACATGATATCTCAAGTTTGGAGAGTCTGAAACAAACTACCTATATAATCAAAGTAATTAGTAAAGGGCAGACTTGTCGCTTTGACATGAACTACGATGGTTGAAATCTGGAAACAAAAAGATGCAAAATGGCGGACTTGAAAATTTTACAACTTTTTTAACCGTTAATTGTTTAAAAAGGGGTTAAATATTAATTAATAATTATGATCGTAGTTCTTGACGAAGCAACAAGTCTGCCCTTTACTAATCACTTTGATTTGTTTGTTTCAGACTCTCCAAACTTCAGTTATCATGTCAACCGTTCTTAAACAGGAGTAACTTCAGGCAGCCGTACCTGACGGATTTATGATTTAAAATAAAAAAATAATTCTGTAATAGCAGTTTATGTTGTTATGCATGTGCAAAATTTTTAATTCATTCAAATACCCCTTAATTTTCTTTGAACATACAGTACAATCTACATATTTCTTTTACTTTTAATTATAACCGAGATTATAATTTCTTCATACTTTTTTTTTACTATTTCACACTTCTTTTTTGTTCTCTTTTCTTCTTTTATATTTTTTAAAAATATTTTCCTTCATTTAGTTTCTATTTTGAGGTCTTAACCCTTTTTTATTTTATATCTTTTACATTGTACTTTCCGCATCTTTTACTTCCTGTAAATGTTTACATCTTTATTTGCTCTAAATTTTTATATGTACCTCTCTCATAAAAATTTTGGCACTCTTTTTACATCTCACCTTTTTCAGATATTTACACTTCTTTTCTGTTGTTTGAAACTCTTTGCCATCCCTCGATATTTCTTAACTTTCTTTTTTTTGTCTATTTATTTTTATTCTATTTTTATATATTTTTCACTTCTCTACACTGTAAAAAAAGGGAGTTAGATATTAACTCCCTAGGGGATTCTATAAAAGTCCCACACTATGGGGAGTTGAAGCAAAGGGAGTTTAACTTGGGGAGTTAAACTTTAACACCCCTACATGAACTCCTCCATTATAAAATAACTCGAAAGGGAGTTGATACTGAACTCTCTTTTTTCCACTCTTGGTTAACTCTCTTTTGGAGTTGATTTTTAACTCGAAAAATTTAACTTTCAACTCTCAGTGCTGTTAACTCTCTAAATTTTTTACAGTGTACTGTTTAAATTACCATCCCAAATGGCACAACATATGGCAACAATATTGCGTCAATATTACATTGTAATATTGCGAATATTGATCGTTATTATTAAGACAATATTGTTTGGAAATTTTTTGGCATTATTGCCTGGAAATATTGACGTAATGTTAATTATTTACACTTTTTCTGAATTGTCTGTCAATTTTGAGGCAAAATTGCAGCAAGATTACCTATCACCTTCCCATACACTGTAAAAAAAGAGAGTAGGATTTTGACTCCAAAAGGGTTTCTATAAAAGTCAGACTCTTTTGGAGTTGAAGTAAAGGGAGTTCGAACTATAAGTATTGGCGAAATAACTCTTGAGGGAGTTAATGTTCAACTCCATTGATTCACTATTGATTAACTCAATTTTAGAGTCTATTTTTAACCCGAAAAATTTTACTCCAACTCCCGATGCCACTATAGCTTTCTAATTTTTTACAGTGTAATATTAAATATCTTTATATATACTTAGGAAAAACAATATTTTTGCAATATTTTTTTCAGGCGGACATAATAAAAGTTACGCTTCTACAATATTTTTACGCAATGTGATCAATATTGCCTCAATATTATGGCCATATATCTTTTTGATTTGAGATTACACGTTTGAAGTAGAAAAAAACTTTTAAAAAAACTATCAGTAGCAAGAGTAATTTTAAGTTAGACTAAACTGTATTAACTTACTTATACTGTCAGTAGTAAAAGTAATCTTTAGTCAGCCAGGAGTGCTTAAACTTGTATTTTTCTTACTGTAGTGAAAATATTGTTCTGAAAATAAGTTTTATTAGTCAGACAACTGTTTAATATCAGGGTTGCCACAATATTTCAATTTCGAATTTCCCTGATTTTTCCTGGTTTTCCAGGTACAAAATTAACTTTTTCCTTGACTTTATAGATATTAAATTACAGATAAAATAAAATAGTCGCAAAACATTTATGCTTTTTAAACTTTATAACCAACATTAATAACCATTATTCAAGTAACATGATTGTCACAGATTCTGGAAATACTGGAAAACCTGGAAAAGGTATGGAAGTTAGAAAAGAGTATGGCAAACCTGGAAATAGTATGGAATTTAAAAAAATTTCTGGAAAAGCCTGGAAAAAGACTGAAATTTTACATTTATTATTTTGTGGCAACCATGAGTAAATAAAATAAAGATTTATTGAAAATCTATTATTAAAGATAATTATTTTAACACAAAATGAAAAATGCGTAAAGATTTTTCATTATTTCTACTAAAAACTTTAGTATTTGGATTATCAAACTTAACAAAGTTTACTTTTGAAATCTTAAAATAATATATTGATTATTTTGAATATTTATTCTTTTAATACCTATAGGAAAAATTTAATAGAAAAAAAGACAGGGAAAAATTTCACGGTTTTTTCATCGTTTTCCCTAACTTTTCCCGGTTTTCCAGACCTTTGGCAACCCTGAATATTTTTCAATATTTATTATTAAAATTAAAAGTGAATTTCAGTAATTAATCGATAAACAATTAATTTTATGTTATGTGACAAAATGAATGTGTTAAAGTGGAATCAAATTATATAATAACCCCTTGAAATTCGGGCCTTTAGGATTTGATAAGATTTGAAAATAAAATGACGCTAGATGTATTTACCGTCAAGGAACGATTTTTCGATGATAAAAATTGATGCAAAAATGAGTCTCGATACAGTTAAAAATAAAACTCTCAGGTGTCTGGAAAAACTTTCAATTATTGTCTTGTATTGAATTACAATATTCATTTTATTTTTCTCTTTGGCTATCTTCTGTTCTTTTATTAATAAACTTTTTAAACCTTCTGTTATGCGTTACCACATAAATCTAATTGTTAAAATTTTTCGTAAATCATTTTAAAACAAGATTCAATCATTTGCAACATATATTTAATAATGTTATTTATTGTAATTATAGTTATACCGACGATTTTGTACATAAACTACACATCGACAATTCTGACTGATATTCCTTCTGCTTGGCTTCCGGAAAAACAGTGACGTCTTTCCAAAGTTTTAAACTCTGACGAAATTTTCGGTAAAATGAATATTTTATTCGTAAATCAAATTCCGGGCAATGGGTTTATAGAGACGTGCAATATATGTATATACATATACATAAAGGGGAGATTCGTCCTGGGATGCAGACTCAAATTGAATAGGAGCGGCACTCTAGTGTGCCTTACAGCAAGGTCGCATGTATTTCTGGAATTCATTGGTTATTGAATTTCTGTCGAGCAGCCACACTCCCACTCAAGCCTGCTATTTTGTCTACCGATAGGCGTCTATCCAACTTATTTCCATCAGGGATTGTCCTCCTTTCACATGTCAAAGCTACAATATTCCGCGCAAAATGAAAATAAACACCTACAAAAACTGGGTCATCAAAATATTTAGTGCACTGAAATTCAAAAAGGAATCAATAAAACGCCAGTCGGAACTTTAATTCACTCAGACGTTAATTCAATAATTAAAACAGGAGTGGAAATTGAAAATGTTATTTTCTATAATAGGTATTTAACTTATTCACTTTGTATTTTATTTTTTGCGCCTAATCTAATTTAAATACTTTTGTTGCGTTTATTTATTATGATATATTAAGAATTATGGTGAACAATGGAAGTTAAATTAGTTTATCTTGGCCGAAAAATATAATTTTTTCAATTTTCTTTCGATAAATGCTAAAATCGTTATGCAAATAATAAAAGCAACGACGTTGTAGGGATTATATTCTTGTATGAATTTCACTTTATGAACTCTCTTGCAAAGTTTCGATATGAGTACATTCCACGGACCATTCCAAAAAGTGGACTTTCTAAGAGACCTCTTGCCAAAATAGCAGACGGTTTACCTCATTGGTCGTATAATGCGTTTCGGAACTACCCCTTCGCTTCAAGTTTTCATACTGGGTTACACGGATATGCCACTGTACATCTAAACCAACCACTTTTTCCCTTCACTCGGTCAACATTTCGCTCGAATGAACATTAAATTATTCAGGAGCACTTTTTTCTTCGTTATAGCTCTGTAATTCTGTATAATTTATTTGTTTGCGACGAGCCTGAACACAGCACGCGTGGACGAGAATAATTTTATCTTTTCCTTCTTTTCACCTCACCCCTCGGGATTCAATATGGGACTCCAGCCAACGGTCTTTCACCGAGATACGATTTTGACCTAAAAAGGCGCACGCTAAATTAAAACATTATGGAAGCTTTCCCTTGGCTCAAAGCCGAATTGCTGATGTGACCACGATGCACTTGATACTTTCACGCAACTGTCTCGCTTTGTGAAAAGTGAATCTTTCCAAACCTGCCAAGTTTGGCTTCATTAACTGACTTGGATATACACTGGGGATAAAGAAAATAGAGAACGCCTCATTATCATTTCTGTTTCCTTTTCAGTTAAATAATCAGGAAAAAAACTCGTAAAAACGTAAAAGGGGACTTTTTAAAAATCATTACGTATTTTGCTGCATTCATTTCTTTTATATTTTGTGCTTATAATTTATTAATTAAATAATGAAAACAAATATTGTTCTAAATTATTACACTGAAAAAAAATTTATTTGATTCAAATAATGAATTACTTGACTATTATCAAATAAATTTTATTTAAATCAATTAATCTGTAATTGAATCAATAA